>JARBWK010000006.1:97576735-97590200 GCA_030556195.1 Anolis apletophallus | reverse complement strand
GCCTCTCTGGACTTACTGTGCACCGCCGCAGCTGCACCCTGGAGTCGCACTGGATCCACATGACAAGCTTCCCTGGATCCCCATTCCAAAGTACATCTTTCATGGACTGCTCCAGTAACATAATCCCAGCTTTCCACATATTCCTCCGCCTCTTGCATAAACCTCCCCATTCCTGGGAAAGTTTCAGGGGCTTCAGCTTCTGTCAGGAACTTCAATGCTTTCCAGTAAAGACGCTACAGAACTGCTGCTTCTTCCAGTGGTAGTTTATTGAAGACACAAAACCTATAAAGCTGAAGCACCCGCTTCCCATCACCACAATCCTTATATACTAATCCCTCCCCCATGCAATGCCTGGAGAGGGTTGCATCCTGACTCAGCAATCCCAGTGAGCCTTTGCATTGCCAGAGTTCCTGGGTATTACATCATACCCCAGAGTCTTATCTAGACCAAAGGTCATAGTCCCAGTATATTCAACTGCAAAGAAATAGAGCAAAGTTCATGGTTGAGTCATCTCTCTCTGACTCAGCAACTCAGGTGAAAGTAGTAGGCTCATGGCAGGCTGGGATCTGTCTCTGGCCCCAGGCATAGAGATTCTAGCCCTGACACACAATGTAATTATCTGATACGCAGGATGTATTTTCATTCATTGGACCAAATTTGGCACAAATACCCTATATGTTCAAATTTGAATACTGGTGGAGTTGGGAGGGTCATTGATTTTGCCATTTGGGAGTTGTAGTTGCTAGGATGTATAGTTAACCTACAATCAAAGACATTCTGAACTCCACAAATGATGGAATTGAACCAAACTTGGCAAACAGAACTCCCAGAAACAGAAAATACTGGAAGGGTTTGGTGGGCATTGACCTTGAGTTTTGGAGTTGCAGTTCACCTACATCCAGAGAGAACTGTGGACTCAAACAATGATAGATCTGCACCAAACTTGGCAGGAATACTCAATATGCCCAAATGTGAATACTGGTGGAGTTTGGGGAAAATAAACGTTGACATTTGAGAGTTGTAGTTGCTGGGATTGATAGTTCACCTACAATCAAAGAGCATTCTGAACCACACGAATGATAAAATTGGGCCAAACCTCCCACACAGAACCCCTATACCTTGAAGGGACTCGCTGGAGCGAGCCTCCCTCCAGCCTTGCACACTCTCCCTCGTCCGCACGTGCACATTACACCACCATGTGCCAAGCACACCTGCTCTCCCCTCCCCACTCAGAAGTCTCAGAAACAGCCCTCCCCTTGACTGAGAGGATGGCCAATTACAGTGAAGGAGGGCTTTTGGTGGAGGTATTCGTCATCTGTTTCCAAACAGGAAAAGAAGGACCGGCGGAGAGATCTTCAGCCTTCTCTGACAAAAGGATGCATAAGACCATCAGAAACCCCCTCACGACACCCCCCCCCCTCCAGGGGTCCCGACTGTGATAGAGGATACTTTTATTCACTTTACTGTTTTTTTAAAGGATAGCCTTTTCATTAAGTTATTTAAATGTTTTATTGTTTTAACTATATTTTGTTTTAATCTCTGCTGTAAGTCATTTTTGATCCCAGATTGATTGGTTTTATATCTTGCTTTTCATTCCAGAAATACTTGAAGTCATTCCAGCCTTTAGAGTACATAGGACTTGATTGCAGTCAGAAACAGGTTGTATTGCTGGTTGTCTTATGTTGGAAGCTGCCATTTCTCTTCCTGGAGGACACAGTAGCCCTGCCTTGTGAATGCAAAGTTCTTTTTCTTCTGGCACTGACTGGCGGAGGTTATACATTGAAATCATGGCTGCCTTCTGAAGAATGCCAGCTGTGGAGGTGCATGATAATAAATGAGATAGAGTTGCAAACAATGCATGAAGGCGCATCTGAGCCATAGAAGAGCCCCACCACCACCCCAAATAGTCCAAAATGTAACTGTTCTGTAATGAATGGCTTCAGTAGATATCTTCAGCATGTTCTCCTCATTTATGCACCATGTTTGATGTGAAAAGTAACTTAGAGTCTCTAAGGATGCCTATTATACACTCCTGTCATGTTCAGTTCTGCTGAACAGATATTGTAAAATTTTGTGGTCTTTCAAAAACAACAATAACTTTTACCCGTGCAACAGCAGGCAGCAGTGGATCAAAAGGATCTACAGTATGTGTGAAAAACAATGACTCTCTTTAAAATATTTGTTTAGTTCAGCTTTTATCTCGTTCCTTTTGAGTATTATATGAAATACAGGAAAGCTTTGAAAAGTTACATTTTGAAATATAGCTCCAGCAGCTAATGAGGTCACGAGCCTATAATTCAATTTTAGTGTTAAAGAACAAAGTTTGAAAAACTGTATTATCCAAATCTATTATCCAAATCCATCCTGGAAAGTGATGAGCGGAATGCCGCAGGGTTCAGTCCTGGGCCCGGTTCTGACTTATTATTTATTATTATTGATTTATTATTTGGACTTGTACGCCGCCACTCCCCGAGGGCTCGGAGCGGCTCACAATCATGTAAAAAAACAACAGAAGTAAAACAGCATATTAAACTAGACTAAAAAGGTTTTCCAGCTTAGTAATCATAGGCTAGCCAGAAAAGATGAGTCTTGCAGGCCTTGTGGAAAGAGAATAGGTCCTACATGGCCTATTAACTCTTAGATGAAGGGTTAGAAGGCATGATCATCAAGTTTGCAGACAACGCTAGATTGGGAGAGATAGCTAATACCCCAGAAGACAGGAACAGAATTCAAAACGGTATCAGCAGATTAGAGAGATGGGCCAAAACTAACAAAATGAAGTTCAACAGGGACAAATGCAAGATACTCCACTTAGGAAGAAAAAAATGAAATGCAAAGATACAGAATGGGGGATGCCTGGCTCATCAGCAGTACGTGTGAAAAAGATCTTGGAGTCCTCGTGGACAACAAATTAAATATGTGCCAACAATGTCATGTGGTGGGGAAAAAAGCCAGTGGGATCTTGGCCTGCATAAATAGGAGTCTAGTTTCTAGGTCCAGAGAGGTCATGCTACCACTCTATTCTGCCTTGGTCTGACCTGGAATACTGTGTCCAATTCTGGGCACCGCAATTGAAAGGAGATGTTGACATGCTGAAATGTGTCCAGAGGAGGATGACTTCAATGATCAAGGGTCTGTAGAACAAGCCCTATGAGGAGCTTGTTCTCTTAAAGAGCTCAGCATGTTTGTCGTGCAGAAGAGAAGGCTGAGAGGAGACATTATGTGGCCCATGTATAAATATGTAAGGGGAAGTCATAGGGAGGAGAGAGAAAGGTTGTTTTCGGCTCCCTGGAAACTAGGATGTGGAACAATGGCTTCAAACTACAGGAAAGGAGACTCCATCTGAACATTAGGAAGGACTTCCTAATTGTGAGAGCTGTTCGGCAGTGGAACTTTCTGCCCTGGAGTGCGGTGGTGGAGGCTCCTTCTTTGGAGGCTTTTAAGCAGAGGCTGGATGTCCATCTGTCAGGGGTGCTTTGAATGTGATTTCCTGATGTTCAGAAGCTTGTCCATGCTTTGGGCCAGTGTAAACAGTTTTGCTACTTCTTATTTAGGAAGAACCTGTGGCTTCTTACAGCACGATTCTGCTTTCCCTGGTTTTGGGCAGCCTGGGGGGAGGGGATGGCACCTACCATCCTACATCATTTTGGTCTTTTCAGTGCCTACTGGACATGGTGGTGTTTGCTGCTCAGCACCTCTAATGACAATAGCTGGAATGATGAGGCAATTGGAGAAGGGAGAGAGGAAAGGAGGGAGCAATTCCTCCTTTTCCCTTCCCTTCTCATGTTGCTTTGTCATTCCATCTGTTTTCATTGCAGGCATCAAATTATAACCACTGCCATTTTCATGCCTGGTGAGAACCACAAAGGCCATAATGATGGGAGCAAGGTAAAAATGGCAGTCCAGCAGCACTGAACTGCTGGGCCATGTAGACACCATCCAGTCACCAGTTTGGCTCAAGAGCAGAGTATACAATGCAATTTACATGGACCATGGCTATGGTGCGGACCATGGCAAAGCATACCCCACTTCAGTCAGCTTCTCCATTTGTGACTTGTGTAGATGCCCCCTGAGTTAATGGTATTATTCAGATGATGATAATGGTGATTATTATTATTATTATTATTATTATTATTATTTATACCCTGCTTTATTTCTCCGAAGGAGATTCAAAGTGGCTTAACATAAAAGCACCAGCATACAATTTAAAATATAAAATATGCTATTTTTCAAACATTGAAACAAAATTAAATACAAACAGTATAAAAAAATCTTCAAAGTTAAAATCCATTAAGACATATTCAAAGTTAAAAACCATTTTAAGTACAGTATGTCTTAACAACCAACCATGGATGATTCCTGTGAAAGCCACAAGATGGCACTGTTTACTGTGTTACCTTCCAGGAATTTCATTTACTGCATGGAAGGAAAGACTCAAGAATAAGGTTATTACAGAGAAGCAATAGCTTTTTCTGTTTCACTTGTTTCCCAAAAGCCATTGATAATAAAGCAATGCAAAATACATTGAAATTTAAGCTGGCAGAGAATATCATTTGAGTGTGATAGTTACAAACCAGGACAAAGCTAACAAAGATTGAGTAATTTAAGTGTCTAGACAAGTGAGAAATAATACAGGTTCTTTTAAGCCACGGTCTGATTCTTTAGTCAACAGCAAACATTGATAATGGGTGTTTCAGAATATTGCATTTTCTTTGTGTATCAGCTATCAGTTTACAGTTTTAAAATGCAAATTACAATCCTTTGGAGCTGCCTAAACATCAGCAGCAGTGTCCTCCCAGGGCACAGACCCTTTCTCCCCCACCTGCCTCCCTCTTGGCCCACACTCTTTTCCTTGCCACCCAGACCCTCCCCCCGCTTGCCTTCTTTACCTCCAAAACCCTATTTCCCTCCCACTGCTCAGAGAGTGCTCTGATTGTGCTTTTCCTGCACAGAAGGGAATTGAATTGGGTTGCTCCTATTATTATTATTATTATTATTAATACGACTACTACTATTACTACAGAGGGTGGATTGTCATCTGTTGGTGGTACTTTGATTGTGCTTTTCCTGCATGGCAGAAGGGGGTTGGTCTGAACGACCCCTGGGGTCTTCTACTGAAATACCGTTAAGTTTATGTTGGTTAAAATTGTTCTTAATTTTAAATATTGTATCTTTCTTTCTTTTCTTTCTTTTCCTCCCACTACAAATGAGTTATGTGCAATGCGCATAGGAATTTGTTTGTGTTTTTTTCAATTAGTTCACACAAACACTCTCCATTTGCCTCTGACACAAGCCATCTGTCAAATTTTAAAACGCAATGCAGCTCCTGTGTCCAAAAGTTTGCCCATATCTGATATATATGTGTGTCTTTGTGTGTGTGTGTGTGTGCGTAGGTTCACAAGAAACATTTGGTAAAAAAAGTTTGAAACACAAGAAACTTTTGCTCAAACACCTGAAAAAGTTTGAGAACCTCTGATTTAGTCATTCTGGCTTTGCATGAACATAGGGACTGGTGTTCCGACAAAGTGGGCTATAACATTGTTGTCTAGTTCCCTATAACTACTGCAGCCATCTATTTGTTGTTACTGTTGTTATTTTTGTGTGTTTTCCAATAATTTCTGAGGGTGCTTCCATACAGAGCCTAAAATACGTGAGCACCTGAGTTTTTATATGAGGCATCCAAACAATGCTTCAGGTAAAAACAAATTCCTTTGGGACAAAGCAGAAAAACCCTGCTTTGTGCCAAAGCAATTTGACACCTGGAAAGTCCCAGGTCTTTCCAGCGGTGAGCACAGTGCATCAGGCGACTTCCCAATCCACACAGTACCAATCCACACAGTTCCAATCCACACAGTCCCAATCCGCATATCTCTCTTGGTTTTTTTGGGCTCCTGGAATCCAAAAACTCCAAGACAGCCCTACCCCCTCCCCAAACCCCTTTAAAAAGCCTTACAAAAATAAAAAGTATTTAACTGCCTGGCATTTCCCTGCAGCCAGTCCTCTTTTGGCACATAGAAATTACACATCAGGAGGAGGGAGGAGGAGGAAACTCGTTCCTGCCCTTCCCCCTTCTCCTGGCGTATCATTTATATGCGTCAGGAGAGAGCCAGCAGCAGGAAAATGCCAACCGGGTAAGTAATTTTTATATTTAAGGCTTTTCTGGGGAATTTTGTTTTGTGTCCGGGTGCCCTGCTGGAAGGTTTTTAAAACCTGATTAGGCCCAAATTCAAGTCCTGCCGGGAACTGCCCTGACTTATGGTGATCCCAATGCAATCCAATTATTGGGGGGGGGGGGTGGCCTTAGAGCAGCTTTCTATGGCTGAGTGAGGGAATTGAACCCTGGTCTTCAGAATAATCTTTCTATGCTCAAACCACTACACCAGGGGTGCTCATTAGGTAGATCGCGATCTACTGGTAGATTGCATAGGGCGTCCTGGTAGATCACAGGCAGGGTGCGAGGAAGGCTCAGTCCTGCCCTGCAGGCTCCCAACGCCGCCCAAGTGCTGCTGGCCCTGGGTTATCTGAGGTCCTTTCCACACAGTTGAATAAAATCCCATGTTATCTGCTTTGAATCAGATTGTATGGCAGTGTGGACTCAGAAAACCCAGTTCAAAGCAGACATTGTGTTATATGTTTCATATTTTTGTAGTGGGTAGGTAAATCATTTTGACTTGGTTGTTTTATAAGTAGCTCGCATGCTGAAAAAGTGTAAGCACCCCTGCACTACACCATATTGTCTATCTATATGCATCTATCTGTACTGGCATCTATATTTTTCTGGAGACTTTGTTTGATACCAAAACTCTTAGAAGCAACTTTGGAGGAGACCCTAAGGGAGTTGGGAGGGGTGCAAATGAAAGTTGGTTGCCCTAAGTTTTATGAGTGCTTCCTTCCTTCCTATTAACACCTCACCATCATTGGCTACAACATGGTATCACATTTAAGGATGGAACTAGAAAGTATTTTTACGACCCTGCTGTGCCATCTTAATCCATTCTTTGCACACTGAGTTCCAAAAGCACAACAATAACATTAACACTATTAGGAGCCCCATACTTCATTTGGATTGTTTTCTGAAGATCATTGAAATCTGACCTGGAAGCAGCTGTTGCTAGAAAAACTAAATGTAAAGCCAGAAAATGTTGCTATTTTATGAAAGAGAAATAAATCAGTCTCTCCTTCCCCCTTCCTTCTCTCACTACTACATATTCAAACTTTTTTTCTTCCCACAACTACATAACTCAATCGAATTTCTGTTACAGAGTTATGGTCACATTTCTCACTTTCCTTTTCCTCATTTTTTAAAAAAAAAATTAAATAACGGTTCTTCTTTGTTACCCTGACACTTTTATTTCCGCAGCTCAGGGCTTCTGGCCGTGGCGGACATTGCTGCACAAAAGGATTTAAACTGCACTCCAGTAAATGAGACTTGCTATGCCTATCGAAATCTCTTGGCCTTTTTTTTAAAGCAGATTTACCAGCCTGAGATCTTTGGCATTGTTTCTGGCCAGGTTTTTTGGCAATGAAACTTTGCATTTGATTTTTAAAAGAAAGCACATTGCTTTATTTTTGTTAGAAAATGATGTGGTTGAAACGAAAAGTGCCATAAAGCAAGCCCTACATCTTAAATAATCTGGGATGGTTGTTTATTCAAAACCTCAAAACCATAGCAAATGAAACATAAGTATATATTGGCAGGTGTAATGTCAAGAGATCACCATAGCTAGTATATAGTTACAACACAAAATGCACAGGCTGCAAAGTACTGTATCCACAATTTTAACACATTGGCTACATAAGCTACTGGAATTATTTCTGAAAGTGCCTCATCGTAGATCCTAGGAATACCCTTGAGCAGCAACTGGTGACTCCTGTGACCTGCTCCATATGTTAGTCTAAATTTTAATGGAACGTTTCCAAAGAGCTGTAACTATTTGGGGCAGAGGTTTCACCAACTTGCGTGGCTTCATTAAACACACACTCAAATCAGCATACACATATGCAATGGATGGAAAGCAGGCATTTAGAGAAGGATTAGGAAAACATTTCTGGGGAGGTTGTGAGTGAAATTGGGGGGGAGGGTGTGAGTTTTAAAATGCATTTTAACTGTATGTATTGTGTTTTAACAGTGTTTTTAACCTAGCACACAGAATACTGTTTGTTTATTTGTTTAATTTTTGTATTTGCTTTGTTTTAAATTGATCAAATTGTGCGGCTGTTAGCCGCCTTGAGTCCCCTCAGGGAGAAAGGTATGATATTAATCTCTCCCCTCCCCAACAACTTTATCCTGATTTTATATATTTTAAATTATATTTTAAGGATTTAATATTCTAGTAATTATGTGGACTTGTTCATTTATGTTGGTTTATAATTTACTGAGTTGTTTTTGATTGTTTACTGATTTATTTATGTATTACTGTTGGCATTGAATGTTTGCCATTGTATATTTTGTTGTGAGCCACTCTGAGTCCCTTCAAGGACATATCAATAAAGTTTTATTCATTCATTCATAAAGTAAGTAAATAACAACAACAAAGTTTGGAACACAATACACCACACATCACGATTGCAGAAAAGAAAAAAGTTTGGATTATTGATGTCGCCATATCAGGTGACAGTTGCATTGAGGAAAAACAACAGGAAAAACTCAGCCATTATCAAGACCTCAAAATCGAACTGCAAAGGCTCTGCCATAAACCAGTTGGTAATTATATCTTCATATCTTTGTATATAAAAACAAGTTGAATATATCTTTGTATATAAAAATAAGATCTGAGTTCATAATATAGCTGAATAACACACTGAGGGCTGAATCCAACTGTTAGTCTCAATTAGAATAGACTCATTGAATCAAGGGGTTTTTCTTACGTTTCCATTCGCTATCTAATTAATCTACTTGGGATTAATCAATAGGATTCAGGTCAATAGGAACCATTAAAATATTATGGCCTCAACCCCATGTCTGACCTCATCTTACATGGTTCCCTCCTGTCTTTCCCCGTCTTCTGGGATGGCCAGCCATTCCACATGCTTACCGCACCTTCCTCCATCTTTCCTACACTTTACTCTGTCTTTCTCCATCAGGAGTTGATTGACACCTGACTCCTGATAAAGGTCTCCAGGCTCCGTTTCCATCCATTTGGGAAACGGAGCACCACCAACTCCCACCGGAAGTGCCCTTACATCATCTGATGGCCTCTGGGGGATTTCTCAAGTACATGGAAACAGACCATGGGATGAAGTACAAAGTGTAGTGTAAATACTCACTTGTGGACGTATTTCACAACAGCACTACACAAACCCCATTTAGAAAAGCACCATTGCACAACACACATCAATGACTGGATGCCATATGCAATACACAATGCATAACCAAAATGGAAAGTACAAGATGCTCAACTGCAATGCGTGATCACAGTTCAGAGTACAGGATGCATAACCAAAAATGTACAATGTGTAACTTGCAAAGATAAGGCACAGATTAACATATGGTTTATACAATTTCCTTTGCTATCGACAGATCGCATCCACAGTATTATGGTGGCCTTTTAACCCCAGATGCATAGCATGAGTTAGATGTGCAAATGTCCCTAACTCAGATCTGTCTGTTTCCGTCCTTAGAAACTGATTGCTGACTGAGATAAAATATATTGGAGTATGAGTTTATGGTGTGTGTTCAAGTTGGTTATAAGTAAAGTAGCCTTGTGAAACCTTTAAAGTAATATATTCTGTGTGGAGTGAAACTGTCACCATTGTTCTCTTCTACAATGTAGAGATGGGGAAGAACTTCCCTCACATTTTGATAAGAGTTTCTCAAGACTGAATTTCCTGGGTGAATATACTAGACAGGGCACAGCAGACCTTTGTCCACATTTTTTTCACAATCTTACAATGCAGTTTTTGGTTAAATTTTGCCAATCTATTCGGCAAATACACAGTTAGCTTGCATATATAGATAGATAGATAGATAGATATATAGAGAGAGGGAGAGTCTATTATCATAGTCATCATCATTGTTTATTTATATAATTGCCATCAAATATACATGGTGCTTTACAGTTTAAAAACACAATTGCTCCCACCCAAGATGTACTATTTAAATAAAGAATAGAAAAGAACAAAACTTCATTGCAGACTTTAAAAAAAATTCAGAGTAACATGGGGAAGGGGGGTGGGGTGGGAGGTGTTAGCTAGCCCTGATTGTTTCCTGTCTGGAATTCCCCCGTTTTTTGAGTGTTACTCTTTATTTACTGTCCTGATTTTGGAGTTTTTAAAAAATACTGCTAGCCAAATTTTGTTCATTTTCATGGTTTCCTCCTTTCTGTTGAAATTGTCCACGTGCGTGTGGATTTCAATGGCTTCTCTGTGTAGTCTGACATGGTGGTTGCTAGAGTAGTCCGGGAATGTGGCACAGCTGGCTAAGTGTCAGCTGCATAAATCTCTCTGACCAGTAGGTCATGAGTTTGAGGCCTGCCCGGGTCGAGGTGGGTTCTCGACCTTAAGTGTAGCCTGCTGCCAACCTTTGCAGCCCGAAAGACAGTTACATCTGTCAAGAAGGAGATAAAGGTACCACATTAAAATGGGGAGGCAAATTTAGACTGATTTATGATGCCATAAAAGAATCGCTGAGGAATGCGGAAGGAACAACAAAGCTACGCTGGAAGGAAACGCTGAGAGTGAGAAGGACTACGTCAGCTTCCCCCGGTGGCCAGAAAGTTTGCCTCTGTTTCTCTAAAAATGTCAAATGTATGTACTGTTCTGTATTGTGATAAATGTCACATGCTTATATGTCATATGTTGAACTGCAGGGATTGTCTGCAAAGTATGTGTACTGTAATCCGCTCTGAGTCCCCTTTGGGGCGAGAAGAGCGGAATATAAATAAAGTAAATAAATAAATAATAGTCCAGTATCTCTGTGTACTCAAATAATATGCTGTGTCCAGGTTGGTTCATCAAGTGCTCTGCTATGGCTGACTTCTCTGGTTGAATTAGCACAGTTGCTATGGATGTAGGTGAGCCCAAAAAGCTTTCTTATCATATTTCCATTTTGATTTTCAAAAAGATACAACATTTAAGACCCCCTCTCCACAACCTCTCCCACCCTTTAAAAAAACCCAATTTTGTTGTTGTTTATTCATTCAGTTGCTTCCAATGCTTCCTGACTTCATGGACCAGCCCACGCTAGAGCTCCCTATTGGCCATGGCCACCCCCATCTCCTGCAAGGTCAAGCAGTCACTTCAAGGATAGCATCTATCTATCTTGCCCTTGGTTGGCCCCTCTTCCTTTTTCCTTCCATTTTCCCAAGAAGTAAACGTCTTCTGATTTCTTGGCTGCAGTCTGCAGTAATCTTCCCACCTAGAAATACAAAGTCTGTCACTACCTCCACGTTTTCTCCCTCTATTTGCCAGTTATCAATCAGTCTGGTTGCCACAATCTTGGTTTTTTAAATGTTTAACTGCAACCCAGTTTTTGCACTTTCTTCTTTCACCTTGGTTATAAGGCTCCTCGGCTCTTCCTCGCTTTTGGCCATCAAAGTTGTATCATCCACCAGTCTAAAGTTGTTAATGTTTCATCCAGCCAAATACAAATACAAAAATACATATAAAAAACATTCAAAACAGAGCAAACCTCTTCCACTCTCCAAGCAAAGGCCACTATCAAAATGTTATAATGTACTTGTACTCTAATTGCTTTACCTCCTGTTAAATATAAACAAATGCAGTTAAACAAATATCTACCTATGAGTGATATTTAAAAAACAATTTTTACTAAATTTCAATTCTCATAATTTCATCTTTTGTTTCCCATTTCAGTATCTCCCCATTATCTAAATTAATCTTACTGTATTTCAACAATTTTTCCCTGATATAATATCTTATAATTCTTCCTTCATGTTACATGTTCTTATTTCTTCCATCCACCCCACATTTTAAAAAAATCTATATTTTATTTTAATTTATCCCAAATATTCTATTATTTATTTATTATTTATTTATTTCCAGCATTTCTACCCCGCTCTTCTCTACCCCCGAGGGGGGACTCAGAGCGGCCTAACAAAAGGCACAATTCGATGCCAACATAGTAAAAAACAATATAAAACCAAAAACACACAGGATTAAAATATATTAAAATAGAAATTAACATTAACACATCATACACTTTCTCTTAAGTTAAAAACAGTATTTCGTCCATAACAGGAGCATTGAGCCATATCCATCAACTTGCCATTAAAAATCCAGTACAAAGTGCTACAATGTGCTAGTGTGCAAACACCTCGTCACACAGCCAAGATTTCACTTTTTTCCTGAATGCCAGGAGGGATGGAGTTGATCGTATGTCCACAGACGGGGAGCCACCACCGAGAAGGCCCTCTCTCTCGTCCCCACCAACCGTGTCTGAGAAGTTGGCAGGAGCGAGAGCAGGGCCTCCCCGGATGATCTTAAATTACAAGGTGGGACGTAGAGGCTGATGCGTTCGGACAAGTAAGCTGGGCCAGAACCGTATAGAGCTTTAAATGTCAAAACCAGCACTTTGAATTGAGCTTGAAAGTGGACAGGCAGCCAGTGGAGCTGACACAACAGGGGGTTGGTATGCTCCCTGTATGTAGCTCCAGTTAGTAATCTGGCTGCCACCCGTTAGACTAGTTGTAATTTCCGAACTGTCTTCAAAGGCAGCCCCACATAGAGTGCGTTGCAGTAATCTATTCGAGATGTGACCAGAGCATGGACGACCATAGCCAGATCAGACTTTCCAAGGTACAGGCGGAGCTGGCGCACGAGTCTTAACTGTGCAAAAGCTCCCCTGGCCACTGCTGAAACCTGGGGTTCCAGGCTCAGCAATGAGTCCAGGATCACTCCCAAGCTGCAAACCTGTGTCTTCAGGGGGAGTGTAACCCCATCCAACACAGGCTGTAACCCTGTTCCCTGTTCGGCCTTTCAACTGACCAGAAGGACCTCTGTCTTGTCTGGATTAAGTTTCAATTTGCTAGACCTCATCCAGTCCGACACAGCAGCCAAGCACTGGTTCAAAGTCTGGACAGCCTCCTTAGTGACAGGTGGGAAGGAGTGACAGATCTGGACGTCATCTGCGTACAGATAACACCTTCTCAAACGCCGAATGTTCTTCCAATATTATTCATTTACAACAGGTCATCCCACTTATCCACAGATAATCTTGATACTAAAAATTTGAACATTTTAAATGCAATTTAATTCTTATATTTTTCAACTTTGTATATTTATCACAACATGCCCACTCCCAAAATTTGTCCTATTGATTGTGAATAATCTTACTATATTTAACGATTTTCTATGTATTGTCTTATAATCAAACCACCCTCCTTTCTTTGAAAAAAGGACATTGTTATTTTGTTTTATTTCTCCAGACTTCCATTTCTTATCCATTGTCGTTTTCTTGTACTAAAGCCATTCTTGAATTAACCATTTTAAATGTAATTCTTATCAA
>JARBWK010000006.1:97318145-97576635 GCA_030556195.1 Anolis apletophallus | reverse complement strand
CCTGGACTACCTGAGCCACCCCTCCTGTTCATATTCCATGTTTTTAAACTGTTGTACATTGTTCACCCTAGGGTTTTAACTGTTGTAAGTCGCCCGGAGCACCGCCGGTGGAGGGCGACTCACAAATATTAAAGTATTATTATTATTATTATTATTAAATGTTTTAGAACAAGCAAATGTAACCAAAGATGTAAAGGTAATTGGTTGCAAGTGGGTATTTAAAAGGAAAACACAAGTTGATGGTTCATTATTGTACTAAGCAAGATTGGTTGCACAAGGTTTTGGTCAAATTTACAATCAAAATTATGATGAGGTATATGCTCCAACGATTAGACCTGAAACAATTAGGACTGCTTTAGGCATCGGTGTGCAAAGAAAGTATGTTATAAGGCACTTTGACATTGCCACAGCTTATTTAAACGCAGAGCTGACTGACAATGTATATATGAGAGCAATACCTGGTTTTGAAAAAGATACTCCAACTGGTGTGTATCGACTATGGAAAGCATTATACGGGCTAAAGCAAGCAGCGAGATGCTGGAACCAGTGTATGACGAAAAGTTAAAGGGTCTTGGCTTCGAAAGAAGCAGTGTAGATACATGTCTATATAAGAAAGGAAAAGAGTCTAAAAAGCAAACATTTGTTTTGGTGTTTGTCGATGATCTCTTAGTACTAGCACCATCCGAAAGGGATGTGGAACAAGTTTTCAAGGGACTAAACTCAAGTATGACTGTAAAAGATCTTGGAGAAGTCCGGAAATACTTAGGCGTAAATGTAACTAGAACTGAAAAAGATATTTGTCTAGATCAAAAAGACAAAATTTTTGAGTTACTTGAGAGAACAAGATTGGTACCAGGTACCAGATTTTTTAAAGCTTGATAGAGGTGAAATGTTTGACAATCAAACATTGTATAGATCAGTGGTTGGGAGTCTCTTGTATTTGGCAAATTGGACTAGGCCTGACATCGCCTATGCCACTAATGTACTAAGCAGGAGAGTGAATGAACCAACGTTGACTGATTGGCAAGCTGTAAAACGAGTGTTAAGATATTTGAAAGGAACATGTGACAAAAAGCTAAAAATTTGTCCAAAAGAAAGCGGTATGAAGGGGTTTGCAGACGCAAGTTTTGGTGACAACGAACAAAACTTGTCATGTTCGGGTATCTAATTAGTTTTAATGGGATACAAGTGACATGGAAATCTTGTAAACAGTCACACGTTTGTTTATCCACGGCAGAAGCCGAATTTTCTGCTTTGTCTGACTGTTGTACAGAACTAGAGTGGATAAAGGCTCTAGTAAACGAGTTCTAAAGTTTTGAAGATAAGATATCTTTATTTACTGATTCTCAATCTTGTATAGCAATATCAAATGCTGAAGGATTAAAGCAGAGAACAAAATATATTGGGGTAAGGTACCAAAATGTTAGAAAGTTAGTACAGGATGGTTTTATTAATCCTGTGTATGTCCAGTCAGATGAGAATATGGCTGATATGTTTACAAAAGCATTGACTAATTGTAAATTAAATGTATTTTGTAAGAAGATATTGTTATTATAAGTAATGTGTGTACTTGTGTTGCTCATGAAGGAGGAGTGTCAGATTATTGCATTTTGAATAGCAATTCATGAGTCAGCACAAGATGTATTTTTGCAGTTTGAGATGGCCTGCAGTGTGGCATGTTTGACACCAGATGGCGCTGTCTCAAGACTGATGAATGGAATCTTGAGGATTTGTCAGTTACAAAGTGACAGTTGGTGTCAGTTGGTTTATAATATCTGTGAGGAAAGGATGTTTAGAGAGGTAGCTGTGAGGGCTGTTGTTTTTCGATGTTTTGCCAGTTATTGTTAAATACAATTCAATACAAAGTTATATATTTACCTTGTGAATTGTATGAGAGTTTCATTATTCACACGAACAGAGACTGGAAGTTTTTTGGGCCGATGAGGAATTAAACTTCTATATTTCTGTTGCCTATCCGCTGTGACATAAATACTCGACGCCGAAGAAGTGTAACCCCATCCAACACAGGCTGTAACCCTATTCCCTGTTCGGCCTTTCAACTGACCAGAAGGACCTCTGTCTTGTCTGGATTAAGTTTCAATTTGCTAGACTTCATCCAGTCCGACACAGCAGCCAAGCACTGGTTCAAAGTCTGGACAGCCTCCTTAGTGACAGGTGGGAAGGAGTGATAGATCTGGACGTCATCTGCGTACAGATAACACCTTACTCCGAAACGCCGAATGTTCTTCCAATATTATTCATTTACAACAGGTCATCCCACTTATCCACAGATAATCTTGATACTAAAAATTTGAACATTTTAAATGCAATTTAATTCTTATATTTTTCAACTTTGTATATTTATCACAACATGCCCCCCTCCCAAAATTTGTCCTTTTGATTGTGAATAATCTTACTATATTTAACGATTTTCTATGTATTGTCTTATAATCAAACCACCCTCCTTTCTTTGAAAAAAGGACATTGTTATTTTGTTTTATTTCTCCAGACTTCCATTTCTTATCCATTGTCGTTTTTTCTTGTACTAAAAGCCATTCTTGAATTAACCATTTTAAATGTAATTCTTATCAAGTCTTCATCATTTGCAAGAATTCAGGGGCAAGGCTTTCATATCCAGTGAGAGGTAGGGGTGGGGGTTAAGCAGGAAAAGCAAGATTCCCTTATGGCAGACACAAAATTTAGAGAGACAGCATTGTTATTGAAGAAGCCATTGTTCACAACCTGAAGTGATGTATTGTGTTCCAGGTTAAAGTCAGGAGTATCAAATTAATGGCCAGAAATTAAACTCTATCACTTTTTGCCTGGTTATTTAGCCTAACCAGTAATTTATTTTCAGAGAAGCAGGCTCACTAAAGAACAAAAGGCTCACCACATTCATGCAGACTGTTGGAGAGCTGGACCAGGATAGACAAATCAGCAGTGCTTCATTTGTCATATCACCTAAATCAAAGGTTCTCAACCTGTGGGTCCCTAGATGTTTTGTCCCACAACTCCCAGAAATCCTGGTGAGTTTACTAGCTGTTAACATTTCTGGGAGTTGAAGGCCAAAACATCTGGGGTCCCACAGGTTGAGAACCACTGGCCTAAATGGAGATGATGAGCATCGTTTTTGAAAAGTTTTTTTTTCTAGATTTCACTGCTCTCTACTGGTCACTAAATAGCTTTGGGGAGTTGCTCCTACAATTAAAAGGTGGCTTTGAGTAGGATTTTGGACATTGCCAAGGCTGGGAGAGAGTTGAGAATTCTGCAGTGACCAAAAAGGCATTTATTTATTTATTTATTATTTCCATTTCTATACCGTCCTTCCCTGTAGGCTCGAGGCAGTTTACATAGCCTAAAAAGAGCACAATCATAATATGTAACAATAAAATTAGTTTAAAACTGATTTCTGACCAGCACAAGAAAGTCAGCTTGAGTTATCAGAGGCCACCAGGTTAAAAGCCTGCTGGAAGAGCATTGTTTTGCAGGCCCTCCAAAAAGAGGATAGCTCTCTGAGAGCCCGAACATCCTCCGGTAAGGCCTTCCAAAGGGTCGGCGCCACCATTCTGCACTAACTTGAGTTTCCAGATCTATGGACAAAGGAAGACCGATGTAGAAGGCATTACAGTAGTCTAATCTTGAGATGACAGTCACCTGGATCACCATAGCTAGGTCGCTCCTGGATAGGTAAGATGCCAGCCGTCTAGCCTGACACAAATGGAAAATTTGCGGATCTGCTGACAGCAGAGACCTGGGCCTCCATTGTCAGCTGTGGGTCCAACTGGACCCCCAGACTTTTTACCAAGGATGACGGGCAAAGTGCTTCGCCATCCAGGGCAGACAGCCAGCACTCCCCCCCAACCGGGCGACCCAGCCATAGGATCTCCATCATTAATGGATTCACCTTCAACTGGCTAGCCCATAGCCATCCAGTTATGGCCTCCAGGCACAGATGGAAATTCTCAGGTACGGAGTCCGGCTGACCCTCCATCCTCAGCACAAGCTGGGTGTCATCAGCGTACTGTTGGCACTCCAAACCAAAACCACACACCAACTGAGCCAGTGGCCGCATGTAGATGTTAAATAATAGAGGGGAGGGAATAGCCCCCCGAGGGACCCCACACGCCTCCCCTTGTTGTCGAGCAACGACTATGGGCCGGCCCCGCCAACCGCCTGCGGAGCCCGGTCCAGAGAGTTCGTGAGTACCCTGGCGAGCCCGGAGCGACCTAGGTCTCCCAAACCTTCCCGTCCTCAGAGATCAGATTATACTCACCAAGATGCAAGGTAGAAGCCACGAAATTATTTATTCTACTCAGCTGAGAGGATGCGACCGCAATTCCCTGATTCCGCAAAGTCCGCATGCATTTACATTCAAAACATTGGTTTTTAAAGGTTACAGAACTGTCAAACATTTGAATTTCCCGCCCGCCCCTTCCCGGCAGGCTCATTGATTATTGGCTGGAACGTCGGGGCCAGCTGATGGGCGGGACGCAGGCCGGCCCCAAGGAGCCTATCAGCGTCCTCCTCCATTGGCCTGTCCTGGCCAATGGGATGCCAGTTGCCATATATGGGGTTCCGGGACGAGGGGAATTGGGCAAGCTGTCATCAGGAAGGATTATGGAGAGCAAACAAAGGAAGTCCTTTCCAGGTGTTGACCTGGGGCGAAAAGTCCGGTGTTAGCTTTTGTTATCTGGGAGTGTATCTATCAAGTCCATATATCCCTTCCTCATGTCTGGGTCGGGAAGAAAAGGGGACCTGATTAGAATGATCTAATCAGATGACTGGAATGACAAAGGTCCTATGGTGAGCTTTGTTCGGTTTCTGAGGCCAAACAGGGAGCCCGCTGTGTTCCAGGATTGTCTTTTGTCCAACACCCAAGGGCTGGTCTAGATAGTCGAAACTCAGAGATCTAGGCAGTCCTGGGGTTAGTTAGGTGTGGAGACAGGAAAGAACCGAATCTCCATAACAAGGACCTGACCAACAGTCTATAGCTCCATGCAAACACGAAATGGTGAAACAAAGGTTCGAGATGGCTCAGGGTATAGGTGGGACATATCCTCTCAGCAAACATGGTAAAACATAATTTCAAAAGCAATCTTCTGGCTAATCTAATGAATGGGGAGGAGGAGGTTTACACAGGGTCAAAGGGGGAACTTGTAGGGCTACATTCCCATAGCTAACAATGGCGGAAAAAGAACAGGGATACATGTACACAAAAATGAACTCCTTTCGGCACAGGCCTGGAACCCGGTGCCTTTGGTTTACAGCTGTCATCATCAGAACGTATACGGGACCTCCAGCCTCCTAGGCCAAATTCATATTACTTGTTTCCTCATAACTCAGCCGAGTTTTT
The DNA here is from genome assembly GCA_030556195.1 of Anolis apletophallus. NCBI lineage: Eukaryota > Metazoa > Chordata > Lepidosauria > Squamata > Anolidae > Anolis > Anolis apletophallus. The sequence goes on along the minus strand of JARBWK010000006.1, from coordinate 97,571,282 downwards.
AAAACGCCCCAACTGTCCTTATGAAAATGTGGGAAAATGGGGGATCCCTCGCCAACAGGGTGGCCCAGGGCTGTCAAAATGCCAGGTCTGGGCACCCTCCAGCCTGGTGGGCAAAAAAGGGGGAAACTTCCCTTCCTCCCTTACGGGCCTCGAACCGGGGGCCTCCCGGTCCCCGCGGCCTCAGCCTAGCCTGCTGAGCCACCGCGGCTTCCTCCGGGGGGGGGGGCTGTTCTCCCGGCGTATTTGAGGCGCCCGCAAGTTGGAAAGAAGAAGAAAAAAATAAAAGTTTCACAAAAAAATACTGAAGGGGGTTCCTGGGAGGGGGAAAGAGTTGCTGAGATCCTGGGCTTTTGGGAATGTGCTGTGTCCGGGAACAGGCGTGTGTGGGGGGAGTTTGGGAGTGTTCACTCCAGGAACGGTCTGCTGCGGGAAACTGATAAAAGTGTCTAGCTTTGCGATGGGAATTTCCAGGTTCGATTACACCCTTTCCACTTCTTGTCCCCAATTTTGGAGAAAGGAGGTCACCCATTTATTGTAAGTCACCAACAAGAAGCCAACCAAATGTTTTAGACTGGACAATCATTTTCTGTTCTTTATAGGCTGGTAAAGAAAAGTGATAACAAAATAAATAATAAATCTGTCCTCCTGACTCCATAATACACAACACAGGCCCAAGTCTTCTTGTTGTGTGCCTTCAAGTCACTTCCAACCTATGGCAACCCTAAAGTAAAGATATTTTCTGGGCAAGGGTTGCTCAGAGAAGCGTAATCTTTGTCTTTCTCTGAGACTGAGAGTGTGACTTACCCTAGGTGACATCTAACCCATCATGCTGATTCAACTCAAAATGATAGTTTCAAATAATAGGTCATCATTTTTTAAAATGCCTCTGGCAATTATATCGCAAGATGAGAGATAAAATTGTATTAATGAAAGCAAACATATATGTGGGGAATATTTCTTCACTTTAAGACAAATAAGTTGTGCTTTTGGTAGTTTGCAGAGAGTGTACAGTACTATAAATACACTACCATATAAAATCCATATTATTTATTTATTTAAAACTTTTGTACCCCGACCTTCTCACCTCTATCGAGGGACTCAGACCGGCATTACAGCAAAATTCAATGCTATGCAATTTAAAAACAACTACAACAACATATTAAAATACATAAAAACCTAGGATAAAACCACATCGCCATTAAAACAATTCGACTCAATCTGTATTATCTGATTTGAACTGGATTATATGGCAGTGTAGACATATAATCCAGTTCAAATCAGATAATCTGTATTATCTGATTTGATAATCTTGATTATATGACAGTGTAGAAGGAGCCATTGACAGATCTAGCAAGTCAATGAGTAAATCAGGGAATTTTGCCCATACATGAGAAGAGACATGTGGAAGTGGCAAAAGCATTGCAAATACAATAAAAAGAGGAGATGTGAGGCACTGCACATTTTCTGACCTTAGAAAAGTCTTGTGTGTCTTCAAGTTATTTATGGCAACCCTAAGGCAAGCCTATTACTGGGTTTTCATGCCAGGATTTGTTCAGAGGGAGTATGCCTTTCCCTTCCTCAGAGGCTGAGAGAGTGTGACTTGCCTAAGGTCATCTGAGTGAGTTTCTATGGCTGTAAAACAATTTGAACCCTGTTTTTCAGTGTCATAGGGGCCATTTCAATAGTGAGATCAAACCAAGAAATATGCATGAGCACATTTTGCTACTGAAAAAAAATGCTGGGAGCTACAACATGGACAGGTGCGTTTATATCTCCGACTGAAAGACCCACGTCAAATTGTAACTCAGAGCAATTGGACTGTAAATATAAGCAAAATTTGCAGTGGATTTTCAAAATATTAGAAACACAATATGATCAGAAAATTGGCTATTCGTGTTCTCAAACAGCTGAAATTTCTGGACCTAGGCTCAACATGAACAAGCCATTGCATCCGCCATTATAAGATCAGGGATTAATGGGTACTTCCATCAGAGACTGAAAGGCCACAGAGAAAACCAAGCTCTTTGGTTCCTTTGCAATCCGATGCCATAAAACAGCTGACATAGAAGGAGATTTCCAACTGCTCATGGCAAGTAGGCTGATCGGGTCTGGGAACAGCCAAGTAAGCCTTCCTGGCTCCATTTAATGTATTTACTGCTTTTCAGTGCTTTCCAAAAAAGCTTACCCCTTCAATTCAGCTTTAGTTGTAATGTCAAGAGCTTACACACGGAAACAATCCTCTCCATCCCAGCTTATCTCATGATTTTATTTATAGGGCTGGCAAGACTACACAGCCTTAGACTTCCTAAAATGATATTGTTGCAGCTACGTTTAAAAACCTTTTCCCCAAAAGAAGGTGCATATGGAGTCCATGGGTCCCACAATAGAATACATATGGAAGTTTTACTTTCATTTTGTTGCCCTGAAAAAAAACCCCTTTCAAACAAATTTTAAAAATGCTCAAAAATAAATAAGCTTTAAATTTGTATAGGTTAATTTATTTCATATTTAAATCATATTTCTCAAAAGACATTTTATGAATGGTAAATTTCGGAAGCCCTTTTTGTCATACTTAAAATTATGTAGTCAGTTCACAGAGGCTGGTAAAATTGGGACAAGATGCTTGATACTTGTAAAAATTCTATGCATTTTCGCTTGTATTTGTGTGCAAATACAGAATATGAAATGAAAGCTTCTTTCCAGGTGTCTAAGGGTTAAAGCAAATATTACATATCATATTTTCCCTCCTAGAAAGGATTTTCCTCAGAGATATATCCCCCAGGAATCAGACTTGCAAACCATGTCCAAGATCCTGCATGGGTGATGTATCTATAATGATATATAGGTGTTTTTCATCTCCCGATTTGACCCACCACACTTTTAGAAGTTATGTAGCTGCACCAACCAAGGAGTTCTGAGTTCATTATAACCACATTTCACTGGTGGCAATGGGCTGAATGAATTCATCCTCCTCCAAACACCCTGTTGTTCCGGCCCCCACTGGGTCTGTTTGGTACTGTGTTGTGTACCTGTTTGCCTTCACCTGCAAGGCCTTTGTCCTATTGTTTAGCCATGTGGACTGTGATGGGAGGAGTTGTGCCTGGCTCCAAACCTGGCATCACCATCCTGAACTCCTCCCCTTCCTGAGTTTACCTGGGAGGCTGGACTTCCTTTTCTGGTCCCATTCCAGAAGAGCACATGGACGAAGGCAGGCGGAAATCTGGAGCCAACGCTCAGACAAAGCACCTTTGTTCACGTATAGCCTACCCAACGTTCTCAAACCAAGGAATTCAGTAATAGGAAGGACCAGCCCTTCAACAGTGACTGTATTTCTTTGGGGACCCAATGACTTTGTGAACCATTTGAGGAGCAACAGAGGAACCTGGAACCTAAGAGAGGCACCTTCACTCTGCAAAGGCAAGTGGACGTTATTCCTTTTCTCAAAGGACCCTTTCTAGCAACCAACCTCAAGCTTTTTGGGCCACCAGCATTTTTACTGGTTGTTAAACAAATAAACTTGTTTTGAGTTCACTTTTTTTGAGTCCTGAACTCATTGCTTAGAGACTCTCCAGGTTTTCTTTTTATGGGAAGGCTAGAACGCAAACCCCAGGACCTATAGAATTCGTCCATCCAGCCAAAGCCCCCTTTTTTGGCCCTGGTGGGATGCCACACCTATACTCCAGCACCTCAGGAACTCTTCAGTTGGTACAGCTTCCTGACTTCTAAGGTGGGTCTTGGTGAGCATTTGCAATTTTGAAAATGATGTAATGACTATAGGAACTTTAGCACATTGAGATCGGGAATAGCCACAAATCATGGCAAATCTGTGGAATCCCAGTAAGGGTCGTGGAGAACCCGTTGCTCCATGCCCTGCATCGCCCAACTTGCTGTTGGCCCTATCCACAGGGGGAAGTGTCCTCTACCTGGCTTCCCCCCATTGTTGCAAAGGCAAAACAGGAAGCCTCCTGTGTTGCTGCGATAGCAGCGTACGCCACTTGCTCTCTCCTTTTGCCATGGAGCCCCACCAGAAGTCGATGTATGTCATGTAATGGGCTCCATGGCAAAATAATAATATTAAAACTTTATTTATAACCCACCCTCTCTCCTCAAGGGGACTCAGGGCGGTTTACAAAAATAATAAAAATGGCAAAGATTCACTGTCCAAAAACAGATAAACAACAATCAAGGCAAAACACAAATTAACATAGACTCACTCAATATAACTTGCAAAAAGGGACAAGTGGCGTATTTATGCAACATGATGTCATAAATAGTTTAATAAAAATAAATTTTGAAAACAACATATGAATGCCAGACAACCTCAGTACTTCAGTGATCACTCAAACAACAAAACATGCTAAATGCCAAAAACAGATAAACAACAATCAAGGCAAAACACAAATTAACATAGACTCACTCAATATAACTTGCAAAAGGGGAGAGCAAGTGGCGTATTTATGCAACATGATGTCATAAATAGGAATTGCAGAATATATGAAATAGCTTATGGCATTGTGAATTTTGAAAAGAATGCCAGACAACCTCAGTACTATCCAGTGATCACTCAAACAACAAAACATGCTAAATGCATGTAAGTATGTAAGGTCTATAAATGAAGGGAAGTGTGTACATCCTGAGGAAGCACCTCTTCTAAAATTATGTTGAAAATATTATTTGTTTAGAGTAGACTATTAATTTGAGAAAGAGATCTTGCAGATTAGCCACCAGTTCATGAAAGCACTAGCATGTCTCCTGACTGAAAAGGGATTTGTTCTGACAGCCGAAGCAATCCAAGAGAGATCATACAATTTCAGTACTGATATTGAGCTCCAAAATCTGATGCTCTTTCCTTCCTGGCAACCTGCTACTGATGGTTGTTATCAGACTCTCTCTATTTGCCTGCCTGTTTCTCTGTTATCTCCATTACTTCAATTAAATGCTGACTTAAGTTGGAGTAGGAGTTGGCTTTTGAAAACACCCAAATTAGAGAGTATAATCAATTTAAGACCTATATCAACTGTAGCCAATATCATAAGTGCATCAAAAAGACTCTAGAATTTTTCCCCACTGACTCAGCTAAGTTTGACTCACATGATCATTTCCTAAGACATGGTAAATAATAATCTTATCCTTTAGGGAGAATGCACTCATAAAGGCAAGGGGCATGACTTGATCTGGACAGAGGCATAGTTTTGAGGATGCATTGATCCAACAGCCTAAATAAAAGGGGAAACGGTGCCAAATACTCACAACAGTTCTACATTGATAGGTAGTAGTCATGTTTGAGCCAAGAGAGATATCTATGGTTATACTCAGTTATGATGCAAGGTCCAAGAAAGACTCCAGGAGGCACCATAACATCATGCTTACTAGAAAGAAATCATGCTGCTAAGGAAGGGCCGGTCAATATAACTGACAGAAACAAGAGTGCCTGCCTTGTCAGCAAAACTGGTAAATACCAAAAACATAGCAAAGGCCACTATAACCCTTTTGAGTATTCATTTGAAGGGGTGGAAGGTGAAACCCAAAGGAGGGGCTGTGTTGAGTTCAGAAAGAAAGGAAAAGCTGGAGAAGAATTGAAGTTCCAGGGCTGAGGAGCAGGCTCATTTCACATTGAGTAAAGTAATGGAGTAGTGGTTGGACTAGGACTTTGAAGAATACGAGTTCAAAACCTGAATAGTAGTGGAAACACAATGGTTGACCTTGGGCAAGTTATAGTACCGGGTCCCAGTGTTCATGCTGGTTAGTGCCACCAAACTCCATACAACTTGGAGATGGAAGGGGCATTCCCCGTCTCCTTCCACCCTCTCCTCTCCAACTCATGTGGGTGCTGTTGGCAAAGGCTGTGAGTGATAACCAGGAGCTCTCTGGCCTAAGCGATGACACTAAAAAAAACAACACAAGTAAGGGTGGCAGTCTAGTGAGTCCAAAACAGATTCAACCCCACTGGACAATCTGGACATCCTCCAGTGGCCCTGAGAATAAGAAGAATCACTACAGTCTGGAAGCACAGGGAAATTCATAAACAGAATAACAGTTACACTGGATCACATTATGTCCCAGGCAGTACAATTTATTATTATCATAACACAGAGGCAGAAAAGCTAAACCTCCACCATTGTAGAACTGCTGTTATCTATTTGTAAGCTGCATCAGCAAGTTTTTGGGTTAAAGGATCAGGGTTATGCTTTGGTTTTTATGGCAAGATTACTCCCTGGAAATATAGCCAAATTAGCATGTTTGTTAGAATATAGAACTCATTAAATCATATTTATTTATTTTTATTTATTTATTTATTTATTCAATTTGATATACTGCTCTCTCTGGCACCCAGAGCAGTTCACAGGAATAAACAGATAAAAACACATAAAATGCAATAAAACAGAATTAAAACCCCACAATTAAAGCATACAGCCAGTGGTACTACAGCGACAATACCAGCATGTTGGCAGCAACGCAGCAAGATGGTGAATGATATGGCATTAGTTTAGACGGCAAATGCCTGTCTAAAGAGCCAGGTCTTTACAGCTCTGCGGAATGGCATTAAGTCCCGGATAGCTTGTGTCTCTTCGGGGAGAGAGTTCCACAAAGTTGGCGCTGCTACGGCAAACGCCAGTCTGCAAACCCTAATGCCCGGCACATTCAGAAGATTGAGCCCCTCTGAATGCAGTGATCTCCTGGGTACATAAGGGGTAAGCCGCTCCCTCAGGTACACTGGCCCCAAACCATATAAGGCCTTGAAAGTTAGAACTAACACCTTGAAGGCAACCCGGAATTCGATCGGAAGCCAGTGCAGTTCGCGCAAGAGTGGAGTCGCGTGGTCGAATTTTGAGGCTCCCGTTCTGCACCAGCTTGAGTTTCCGGATTGCTGACAAGGGTAGGCCAATGTACAGCGCATTACAGTAATCGAGCCTCGAGATGACCGTGGCTTGGATCACCGTGGCTAGGTCGCAGGGGAAAGAGGTAAGGAGCCAGACGTCTTGCCTGGCGCAGATGGTGAAAGGCTATCTTGCAGGCGCAGGCAATCTGCGCCTCCATAGATAGCTGGGCGTCCAGCCGGACCCCTAGGCTCTTTACGGATGGTTGCAGACAAAGGGCTGCACCGTCGAATGTCGGCAGCTGGGTCTCTACCCCCTCCGGGCGGCCCAGCCACAAGATCTCCATCTTCGCTGGGTTCACCTTCAACTTACTGGCTCGCAGCCATCCAGTTATGGCTTCTAGGCAGAGATGGAAATTATCGGGTACAGAGACCGCCCCGGGGTCCATCCTCAGAATGAGCTGGGTGTCATCAGCGTACTGATGACATTCCAGGCAAAAACTCTGCACCAATTGGGCGAGTGGTCGCATGTAGATCTTAAATAACAGTGGGGAGAGAATGGCCCCCTGAGGGACTCCACAGTGTAAGGGGGAGCCCCCGGAGACCACCCCTCCCCACTTCACTCGCTGCCGGTGGTTTTGGAGGAAGGAGGACAGCCAGTTGAGGGCTGTCCCCCTCACCCCCGCCACCACCAGGCGGTGTGTCAAAAGCTGGTTATCGACAGTATCAAACGCTGCTGTGAGGTCCAATAACACGAGCAGCGCCGATCCGCCTCGGTCCAAGTGGCAGCGGAGTAGTTCTGTGATGGAGACCAGGACGGTCTCTGTCCCATGGCCCGAACGGAAGCCGGACTGGAAGGGGTCTAGCCAGGTTGCGTCATCCAGGAATGTCTGCAGCTGGTCCATTGCTGCCCTCTCAATTACCTTGCCCAGGTACGGAAGGTTGGACACTGGGCGGTAATTGGAGGGAGCCGCGGGATCTAACCCGGGCTTCTTCAGCAATGGACTAACCACCGCCTCTTTTAACTCCTCTGGAAAGGCTCCTTGCTCAAGGGAGCAGTTGACTATCTTCAACAGAGGGCCTCGTAACCCCTCCTCGCAAGCTCGAATCAGCGAGGAGGGGCACGGGTCGAGGGAGCAGGTGGTAGGTCGAAGAGCTGCGACAGTCCTGTCAACATCCCTTACGTCCAGTGGCCGAAACCGGTCGAAGGTGGACCCGGCGGAGGGCCACGGAGTCTCCAGCTCCTGTACTGTATCAACCGTGGTAGGAAGGTCCCGGCGGAGCATCGCAATCTTGTCTGCGAAATGATTCTGAAAAGCCTTGGCAGAAAGGGTCTGATCAGCATTGTTTGGGACGGTAGGGACCGTCGTCAGCTGCCGAATTATTCGAAACAATTGGGCCGGGCGTGAATCTGCAGACGCTATCAGGGAGGCATAGTAAGAATTTTTCGCCTCCTTGACAGCATGCTCATAAGCCTTTCTAAAGAGCTCATAAGCTGATTCCGATGGTTCAACATCATTTGCAAGCTACACTCATGCTATGCCGTGCTCACATGCATACTCTGTTCATGCCAAAACAAGAAATAAAGTGCTTTCATGGAAGACCCCTGTGTGATTTTCAGCCCATAGGAATCAAACATACTAATGAGTTCAGCTGTATTATGGATATTTATCTAATGAAATGGCCTTTACAAATACATAACCTGGTTTAAAATGACAAATTATTCCAAATAACCAAATGACCCATTACTCACTTCTATTCGCCATTACTGAAATACTGGAATAACAAGACTACAATACCCTAGAAATCCAACTAAAACTAAAATGTTTTCTAATAATATGTCCCCCTTATGTACAAATTTGATACCCAAAATTTCACTTTCCATCACTCCAAAATAATCCCCCCTCTCAGAAGTGTTCATGGGCCTCTCTGGGCCTTCCAGTATAGTGCTATATTGTTCTTCTGGCTAAGTATAGACAAAATATAGGATTCACTATTATGCATAGTTTCAGGTATCCACTGTGTGCGTGTGTGCCCTTAGAACATATGACCTATGGATAGCTGTATATTCAAAACAGCATTTGCCATTAGGATCCTATGAGTATGGAGCATGGCTACTCCACAATATCTGGAGGATAGAGCCCCTGGTGGCACAATGGGTTAAATCTTGTGCTGGCAGGAGTGCTGACTGACAGGTCGGCGGTTCAAATCCGGGGAGAGGAGGTTGAGCTCCCTCTGTCAGCTCCAACTCCTTATGCAGGGGTATGAGAGAAGCCTTCCACAGAATGGTACAACATCAAACATTTGGGCATCCCTTGCAGACAGCCAATTCTCTCACACCATAATCACTTGCAGTTTCTCAAGTCACTCCTCACACAAGCACAAAAAAAAATTTGGAGGATCCCCTTTCATGAAGCATCAATAGTATAAAGATGAAATGGACCCCATAAATCAGCTGGGTGCTCCGTGATTATGTGAAAAACAACCAAAATGTACCTAAACTCAACGAATCAGAACTGTCAGTATTTGCCCATCCCTAATACCAGGCAGCTTCATTTCCAGCAATCCTGATCTGAGGCAAACTATTGGTACAATGAGCTGTTTGGCAGTGAGCATGTTTGTAGCCTACCCCATGTTTAATAACAGCGCCCGCAATTTCCTCAGTCTGTTACACCGATTGCTTGGTTTGGCTGGAAGCCCAACAGTTACAGGTTATGGATGGAAGAGTACTGTGGAAAAAAAGGGAGGTTAATTGAAGTACACAGTTCATCAAAATGAGCTGGCTTTTGTGCTGTGACAGCCTGTGAGGAGTTCTGCGATACAGTGCAAACAGCCACAAGCCAGAATCCTGTTGCTAGTTCCAACTAGCATACATTCATTAAATCAAATATTGAATGGCGAGTCAGCACATTAGTAAATTACACTAATTCATAGGATGTACGCTAGTTGGGACTACCTGTTGTCGAACAACGTAAGCCCACCCCACCCCACCCCCTGAGATTTATAGTTCAACTTTTAAAAAAATAAAATGTATTCCTCTGTGTTGCTTCTGCCTATAGCCTTTTGGCCACATTATATCTTTTTTCCCTTATCCTATCTCTCCCTATATCACTGTATGTCAAACTATATTAACTAAATATGGGGGGGGGGGGGGGTTGCCAGAATCAGCCAAAGGGTCATCACTTCCCATTGAGCTCAGAGGAATTTCCTGGACTTTTGGGCTGGGCTAATCCTTTGAACAAAAGTGGCCATCTAAAACTCATTGTGTGTGTGTGTGTGTGTGTGTGTGTGTGTGCACGCGTGCGTGCAACCAGCAGTAGGATTCTGTTTCTGATCTGATATCATGGAACTGGTACTTGGCTGACTGTGGAAATGGAAGTCCAAGAGATGTGCACACTTTAGACTCTTTTCTTTCCACCTAAAAATTAATTGAAGAGAATCATCACCTATTGTTTGGGAATCCCGCTCCCTTGTTTTCTTCCAAAAGACTTCCTTCTCACCAAAGACCAAAGACAACCAAAGCTGATCCAACATCCATTTGCATTTCTTGATTCAAAGAATAGCTCTTTCAAGGGCTCACCTCCCTTGCCGGGAAGCCACCCGCAACAGCTGATTGGCCCACCTGGGGCCAATCTTCTCCGTCTCCTCCCCTCAATCAGGGAATCTCCACCTGAAGGCCGAGACATCATCATAGCACTGGCTAATCAGAGCACTGCTTCAAGCCAGCCCCTCTGCTGGCCAATCAGGGACAAGAGTGGACAGAGCGGGAAACTTGAATTGCTGTCAAATATATACAACTCATGTCTGTGAGTTGGAGAAAGAGTAAATTCCCCCAAGCGCCGCGGATAATACCCAAACAAACTCTATAGTAAACGCCCGCGCTGCTCCACCAAGACGCCTGGGATATTTTATCCTTTTCTATGTGCACAGACTAAGGCGCCTCAGTTCTTCCAATACTGAAGTATACTCGCATAGTTCCATTGCAGCGCTTTGGAGTATTCCATCTTCTTTGGGTTCAGATTTACTTTTCAATGTGCATTTGCACGAACCTGGGCGCCCCAGCACTATTCTCGTCATATGGGCAAGTACCTCTGTTGGATTATACTTCATATCAGTGAGGACTATTCCTGGGACTTGATATATGCTTGATATATTGCATTTATATGTCTTGTGGTTTTCTCCATGTGTTTATGAAATATACATATATTTTGAATACTATAATACATGTAGGATCCAATTTATGTACACAAGTGCTTCAGATATTGTTGCCTGGTCATATTGTGTTTCAGACACTGTTGTCTTTTCTGCATTATCACACATCAGACATGGCCACTTTTTAAATAAGAAAATCAGTCACTTTATTAATAGACATCTTCAATCCTGAAAGCTTTAAACTGGGGCAAGGGCTTTAAGGACAGAGGTAATCAAAACACTGTTACTGTATCCTAGCAGGGAGGTAGAACCAAAAGAAATAATTTCTTTGAACCACAACTTCCAATGACCATAATGGCTGGCATTTGTAGTGTGAAATAATCACTTTACCCAACTCAGGTTGGCGTAAGAGACCCAATTAAGCCATAAAAGTGAATTTTCTAAGCACTAACCAGGTGCTTATATGGGAAGTCTTACATGTAATATTCAATGTAATCTGTAGATACAGTAGATCGTTAAAGTTTAACTCTCTGTCACAAACTCTCCCCAGCATATAGTGTAATAGTTTTGCAAAAGCCGAACCCGCAAATATGGGAGGCAATGGGCTTGGCCAACTTACCAGCCGAGCGGGTTGCGGGGCAGCATGCTCTCATGCCATATTGGCATTGTTAGGGGCTTCTTCCCCCCAGAAGCCCCTGGGGGTGGCAGGAGGGCTTCCCGCCACCAGCACTGGCCGGCCAATGGGGGGGCTGGCTCTGCCCTGCCCCCTCCTTGCTTCCAGCCGGCCTTTACTTCCGCCTGGGCAGCTTACTTAAGGCTGCCCAGGGATTTTGGCCACATGTTCAGCCAGTCCTTTTCCCTCCCACCCTCCCTACTGTTAGCATTGCTTGTTGAGGTCTTCTGTTTCACATCGCTTCATTGTTGCTCTGTTTTTGGTTACACGTTTTTTATGTTCTTTGTCGCAACTCAGTGTTTGGCGTGTGGCATGGCCCCTGGATCAGGCTGGCTTATCGCCCCCCTTGGTTATTAGGGGGGATAACGCCCAGGCCCCCTGGGGTGCAGTGTTTCCATGGACAGGAATTGGGCCGCTTGCACCCCAGGCTTGCAAACACCTTTGGACATTCGAGGGGGCTGTACGACCCTGATCCAGGACACATATGTGGCTGCCAACCCTTCATGTTCCTGTTTTCAATAAATGAGTTGTGGCCATTTTCATCCAACCACTTGTGTCACCCTTGCACACGCAAATTGTACATTACAATACTTCAAATCCAAATGATTGTTAGAGTTTAAAATACAGTCCACCCTCCACATTTGTGGGTTTGGCTTTTATGGATGTGATTAATTACAGATTTTATTAAAATGTCCTCTCCAGGAATCTCTAGGTCCTCCAAGGGCCTTCTCTATCATCGCCCCAGTTTTGTGGAATGATCTGCCCCCTGAGACTCGGGCTTTGCGAAATTTGGTAACTTTTCACAAAGCTTGTAAGACCTTCTTGTTTAGACAAGCCTTCGAGTCTTAATGTTATTTTAATATGTATGGTTTTATTGTTTTATTGTTGTGCTGAAATTCTCTAAACCGCCCCGAGCCTCTGGGAGTGGCGGTGTACAAATCGAATAAATAAATAAATAACATAAATAAATGCAACTCTTATGGTCAATTCTGGCAAAAGATGAACATAACTTTGTGGAGGTCCTAAAAATTCTTGCAGAAAACACTTCTCTAGAAAATGTTAGGTCTTTAGTGCAAATCTATGGTCAGCTTGCAGCAAAAGTTGACTATAGAGTTGTGCTGGAGGACCTAGAAATGTCTGGAGTTATTCTCCCAGGTAAAAATATTAGCAATTATTCACAGTTTTTCACTTTTATGATGGTCATGTGCTTCTAAGTTCAGTGGACGTGGAGGACTCACTAAACTTATGAAATCATTAAAAAAAATTCAAAGTAATTATGTAATTTCTCACCATATAAATATATATTCAATGAGCATGAGCAGAAGCCTTATCCTCTTTTACATTCTTCTCTGCTTTGACTTTTGTTTGTTTCTCTATCTGTCAATCAAGAGAGATGAGTATGTCCCTGCTTTGAACCACTGGCTTGAAAATCCTTGTTGGCAACCAGCTCCATGGCAACAGCACAATCAAACCAATAAAAATGACTTTGGCCCCATTACATCCTAACATACTTTTCCACAGCTGCTCCTTTGATCCAGTCACAAACTGTACCAGGAAGCCATACTAAGCAAAAACGGGAGGAAATCTTTACCTTTCATTCCTGACCTTATCATTTCACCATCTATGTTCTTTTTCAGCCACACTAAACAGCTGAACCAATGAAAAACATTACAGATTTCCAGATAACACCTCATTGTAACTGAACAGATGCTATCTAATACCCAGGATATGTGAAAGGAAGCAACATTTATCTTGCCAGAACCACTTAGTATTAATCATATTTAAATAACATGACCAATAGCTAACAATCTCATACATGCCAGCCTGTTTCCCCGTGACCTAGTGAGACTATATAAGCAACCAGCTGGTAACCCATACAACCATGCCTTATTTTGGTATTATTTTTTTCCTTGCTGAAGGTGTAAAATGTTTCCATTGCTTTTAACCCAGCATATGTTATTATTATTGTTGTTGTTGTTGTTATTTTTTTTGGCTTCTAGACCAGTGCTGTCCAACTTCTAACCGGCCAAGGGCCGGACTTGAGGTCACTGATGACCTGGGGGGCCGAATGGCCCCTCCCCAGCCCCCTCCCCAGCCCCGCCCCAGGCCCCTCCCCAGCCTCTCTCCTTCCCACGCGTGCGCTTTGGCCTGGGCGCGCGGGAGAGAGAGAGAGAGAGATGCCAGTCAGCTGACTGGCTTCTCTCTCTCTCTCCTTCCCCGCCGACGCCTGGGCGCGGGGAGAGAGAGAGAGAGATGCCAGTCAGCTGACTGGCTTCTCTCTCTCTCTCCCCTCCTCGCGTGCGCCAACGCCTGGGATCCCCTGCGGCGACGGGGAAAGAGAGCGGAGGAGAAGCCAGTCAGCTGACTGGCTTCTCCTTTCTCCCTCTTTCCCCGCGCGCCCTGCCCCGATCCCGGCGCCGGCGCGGGGAGGGGAAGGAGGAGGGGCGAAGGAGGAAGAAAGCAGCCAGCTGACTTCCTCCTCCTTCGCCCCTCCTCCCCCCCCGCGGACGCGCCGCGGCTCCAATCGTGAGCTGCGGTGCAGGGAGGGGAAGGAGGAAGGGCGAAGGAGGAGGAGCCAGCTCTCTTCTTCCTCCCTGCCCCGCCTCCCCCTCCTCCCCCGGCCGCCATTTTTTTAAAGCCCTGTTCTAGACCACTCCCTCTAGAAGCTCGGAGCGGTTTACAGCAATGTAAAACAGCAAAGCAAAACAATACATAACAAGTGAAATCTAAAATACTACTATTACTAAGTAAATCTAAAATTACTGGTATGTATTCCTTTTTGGTATGTATTCCTTTTTCAAAATATTACATCTATCAGCTTGCACTTCCATTTCATTAATCTCTCCCACAAATACTTCTTCATAGCCTTGTGTAGTGACTTCAGTTAGGACCGCGATTAAAGAGTCCATGCCAGGTGAGCACAAGCTAAACCAGATAGGCCAGGACAGAGAAACAAACTCACAGGATTGAAAACAAGTCACAGGAGGTTTATTACAATTTGGCCAGAAAATATGTAAGTACAAGCAATTTGCTTCAAAACGTACAAGCATAAACATGCAGAGAGGCGCAAGACATCTTCTACAGTTGGATTCCTTATTTGGATTACAAATATTTTGATTTGGACGCTTGGCGTCCCCCGTCTCGTCGAACTGTTTGCCATTTCGGACTGAGTTTACTCAAACCTTATCCGCATTAGGATTTCCAACACACGGGACTCTTGTCGCGTGAGTACGCGCTTGGGGATTGATTCCCCTGCTACTGCTATCTACAGCACGACTGCTTCATATTGTTTATTGCATTTATGTTATTACATATTGTACATGATATAATGTGCCAAGTACTACTGTGTTATCCACACAATATACTGTTTATTATCCTCATTGCGAGTGTCATATTTTGCTCTTTCCCCCCTCCCGTCTTCTACAGTTCTGACAGCTATTCAAACCTTCCGTTCCCTCCTCTGATTGACGGGAAAAGAGGCTGCCCAGGATACATGCTAGGATTGGCTGAGAACTTCATTGATGTCACTATCTCCAGGTGGGGATTCCTATGGTGGGGAGAATGGCAGCTGAGGATTGGCCAGCACGAAGAACTAATCAGAAATAGAGACGCCCCCTGCGAGGGTGCAGTTCATGAGGAAACAATACTAAAGCTATGCTGATGAATTTTCTGATTAACTCAAACCTCCAGTTCCGTGTGGAAAAAAAAGGTGGAAGACAATAAAGACAAAGGTGCTGGTCCTAAGCAATCAAGGGCTTGGCTATCAGCAAAGAAAGTTAATGTATGCACATTTTCTAACCCCCCCCCCTTTTCTGCGGGAGTGACAGACTCTCAACCTCATGTTATTGAGCAAACATCCTAAGCTTATCTGGCTGATAAAGAGGATTATTTATCTTTATGCACACACAAACAATGGTCTTGGTAGTTTTCTGGCTTGAGAAATAGCTAGAGGGATTGGTCAAGCTTCTGTTCCCAAGGGTTTATGCAAATAAGGTCACCAGGAGATGGGTGCCTTCAGGATACAGTCTAATGCATGCAAGCAACAATTTATTTACTTTATATAATAATTGGTACAGTACATAGTAAGGAAGCTACAAGTTATACAGAAATCATTAAATTAATACAATTTATTAAAGGGTTAGACACAGTTCAAATGGTACAGCTGCTGCTGGATCCATTCCCAATATTCTAAATCTTAATCTCTGAAAAAGGTTTTTAATAAAAAGGAAAAATAATATATTTATTTGTGGTCTCTTAGTAAACTATAAATCCTTTGGGGAGTGGGGTTACCGTGACTTGATATTATTTGGTCACCTGAGTCAAAAGATGGACGAAACTCCAATGCCCTTTTCGAAATAATATTTCTTAAAGGGAAGGGGGAAGCTGTGATCACCGAACTGTGACTAATATTGGAATTTAGCAAGAAATCAGCTCCAGTTTCAGAAGACTGCTCCATCAGTTTGGGGCCCCTTTGCTACTAAAGCTCTTGACGAATGACTTCAGGAAGTATAAATGGCAATATTTTCCTCTTTCCTTCCATCTTTTCTTTCAGAGCTTGTTTTATGCAGAAGATATTGAGCAGCAAGCATCAGGCAGGCATGTAGCAAAATTTCCTGTATCACATACTCAACAGTGCTCAGCTATTCTTCGGAGTCCCAAGAAGCAGTGGAACTACTATTTTAAGAATACGGAGCTCAGAAAGTTTACTTCTGGGGACTATAGCATGCAAAATCCATTGAAAAGCAAGTCCAGTTGTAGTTCCAGAAACCAATGTATGGGAGATATAGTCTAAAAAAGCAACTTTTATAAATTCTGGCTGTAGAATTTATAAAAGTCTCCCCTCAGGACTTTTCTGAGTCCCCCCTCGGGGGTTGAGAAGAGCGGGGTAAAATCCTGAAATAAATAAATAAGTAATAGTTTATGCCACGCAACACAATGCTAAAGCCAACAAATAAGAGGGCTGGACTGGAATGCGACGCAAATGAAATACTATAGGATTGCAAAAGTATCAAAATATATTCTGGTGTGCAGTCATAAGAATTAGTGTCACGCTAAACACTAATGAGCATCATATCTATATCACAATATATTGGATTTATACAAACTATATGTTTCTCAGTAATCAAGCATACACAATTCAAAACAATGAGCCCGGAACATAAAGCAGGGCTAAAGCGGTGCAAACATAGAGTCCAAGTAAACCTATGAGTGATCCGGAGCCAAATAACTCACGGACCGAAGACTGAGTCCTTGGGGGAGCCTGGATGGGCAGAAGAGCTGGCACAACACCGGCTAGGCAGGCGCCTAAGGCTGGAAGGATGATGACAATGCCACGATGGCCGTTGCGCGTTAAAATGCTTCCTCAGGGCGCTTTCACTTCAAACTGCTCCTCCCCAGGTTTGTAGTATAATAACTACCGAGCACAGTCTTGATGGAGGGTATTCGCGTTTCTGCACTTCAATAACATCAATAATACAAATGTCCTCCCGGGTATATACATCAGGAAGAAAATCTTATACAATGTAAAAGTTGTGGTTCACATAGGCACACACACATACACACACAAGCTGTAAATAAAGCTGTGTTGTGTGAATTCTCTTTCCCATAAACTTCTAGAAACAATGGCTGACTATTGAAATAGGCTGTAGGTGATATCTAGCACTGTTCAACATACAAAATGCCAATATTTCAATATGTGACTTTAGTATTTTTCCATGTGATGCCAAGAATATTTCTGGAAAAAATGAACTCTGGGTGTATTGAAGTTCCCCATCTCTATTTAGGTTATTGGCCAGAATAGGGGTGGTGAATGTGTGGTCTATGTGTTGTATGTAGTCTCCAGGGTCATTTTTGTTTCCTCCATGGCCTCTACAGGTAAAATATATCCCTGGCAGAAGTTGGCTATAGAATCCTGTTGAAAAACATATGGATTCTTAGAAAACTGCTTTCTCAAATGAAACCCCAGCAAATATGGAGGGTTGACTGTATTCTTTATTTCCAGAGCAATTCAACTTGGTGTTCCTTCAGACAAATCTTGATACACATGATTTAAATCTGTGGTTCCCTACCTTTTTTTGGCCATGCCCCCACCCCAAAAAATCTCTAAAATCCTGATGCCCCACCCCCACCCTGGTGACATATAATTCTTATTATTCAAAATGTGAACTCTTATATATTCATGAGGAGGAAGCCTAAAAGGCCATTAACTTGGTCTAAACAAACTTTCAAAGGACATGGCAAGCATGAAAGAGAAAAATAAAATAACAAATTGATTTGAATAATCTGCATTGGATTCAGGGTAACTTAAGTGTCATTGTGAATATTTGAGAATATGCAAGAATAGCTTGTCACCTGATGCTTATTTTCTCACTGCTGATGATAAGCATTTTTTTCATACAAAAACATACTCTACTTCCTGTTTGTTACATGGACAGAGTCTTTCATTTTATGGAGTACCTGCAAATCACCCACGCAGCAATTCAGATGGGAGCACATTGCACCTTGCTTTGGAAAATAGACAGTGATATTTGGCTACCATCAAGTTCTTTAGATAGTTTGCTGCATGAAAAGGCCAAACATAATGTATGGACGGGGCACTAGGAAAACAAGATACATAAAAGCGAGAGTGCAGCTCACAAACGAGAATGCCCCACAGTCTCTGTTTGATTTATTTGAGAGCCATGTCAAAATCTAGATGAGTCAGGAGGGATGCAGAAAAGCCGATGGAGGAAGCTTTCTTAAAATTGATCTTAAACCAACTTGCTTATGTACTCATCCTGAGCTAAGTGGTGCATCAAACCGGACCCCAAACTAAAAACTCTAATCTTGATCCAATATTTAAGTGACCATCACCAGGCTCTTATTGACAGGGGTGCTTCTCCAGATTCAAGTAATAAGATGCAGGATGGTACACATCTGGGGAGCTAGAAAAGGGCTCTTAAAAACTGTGTTTGCTGTTGGTCTACCTGTGTCTCAAAAGCGCAATAGTGTGGCAATAATATCAAGCACACTTAGAAAAATAATTCATTTAGTTATGCAAATAGGACATTGGTCAATAGACCCATTGAGGGTAGAATACAAACATTGGCATAAACATGTAATATCAAATGAATATCATACAGTTCTTATCATATGATATATGTATATGTACTATGATATGAACTGTATAATATTCATTTGATATTACATGTTTATGCCAATGTTTGTATTCTACCTTCAATGGGTCTATTGACCAATGTCCTATTTGCATAACTAAATGAATTATTTTTCTAAGTGTGCTTGATATTATTGCCACACTATTGCGCTTTTGAGTTATACACAGTGTATCCCACTGTTTGTTAGTGGTCTACCTGTGTCACCAGCTGATTGCTGTTTACATTCTGATTTTAAGTTTTAAAATATATATGTCACAATATTTATTTATATACTGTATATGAGGTACCCAGAAACCATAGGAAATGCAAAATAAGTCACTGTCTAAATTGATCGACATCCCCACAGTTTGTCTTAGTAATGATAGGACATTACCCTTAGGTAATTCTTGAGGAAACAGAGATCATTCACATAACCATCATATGATTGTTCACTTTACTGGTGACAAGGCACGAAACCTCATTTTCCCTCCTCACAATTCAATGTTTCTAAATTGTTCCTTGTCTCCATGATTTGCATCCAGACTCAATGGAAACAGGAACAATTTAGGTCCATGGAAACAATTTAGGTCCATGGTGGCAGGTATTTAATTGTTCCACTGCTTAGTCCTTTCTGTGTAACTTCACACCCACATACCAGTTCTGTGGTTAATCTGTCTTTTCTTTCCTTTGTTTTACATTGAAGGCAATTTAATGTCTGGAAATATTTCTTGCTGAGGAATATGCCATACAGTGTAAATCAAATTGATATAACATACATACGTGCACACATGTGCACACCTCTACCTTTTCCCACTGGTGACCTTACTGAGAGCACTTTTTAGAATATGAAGCTTTGAGTGGGGGAATCTGAGTAGATTTTGAGACACCTTTTTGGCATGTATTCACAATGATTTACCCATCTGAAAAGATTCTGGAACTGTATTCATGTGATCTATGAGGAGTGCTCATGTATCAAGCACAAAAGTTGTTCTGAGAATTATGGGTTTGATACATAGGTGGATGTTTTTCAAAAAAGCACACCACCTTTAAACACTCCCCATAAACGGAATCTCTACCATGTGGATGGGAGAGTGGGCAGCAAAAATCCCCCTGGATTTTTTTTTACATCCAGTACAATTCCCTGCCATACAGGAATATACAATCAAAGCACTCCCAACAGATGGCAATTAGCCTCTGTTAAAAAAATTCAAGGGAAGGAGGTAGGAAAGTCTGTGTTTCTTACAGGTTTCATGTCGTACTTGGGGCCCCTACTCCAGCACACACACAAACATATTTGGGGAACACCTCCCATTCTGGACTATGCGCACTCACATGCACACGCATAATTTTAGATTCCAGGAGGTCTTCGAGCAGTGATGGCAAATCCTTTTAGAGACTGAGTGCCCAAATTGGAGGGGGTGAGGGGGTGAGCGTGCAAGCAGGGGATGGGCAGACAAGTGGGAGAGCAAGTGGGGGGAGGGGTGACAGCGTACATGCTAGGAGAGAGGGAACTGTATGTCCCTTCTGCCATGTATGCCATAGATTCACCACCACTGCCTTAGGGGGTTCTATGGATGGCATCACCAATGATCCTGTTGAATCCCTGGTGAAATAAATGGAATCAAAATCTAGCCAGGGCTGACTCATTACAAATCAGGTTTCCTGGTATACAGAGAACTTCAGGAAAATGAAATGGAAAGGATGACTAGCGCGCAGACGGTGGAAAATCAAACTTTTATGTCACAAGACACAGTATAGAGGGCACATCCGCTCCTATAATGTGGCAATATGTGCAGCGAAGAAAACTTTCTTCTCTGCACGCATTGCATTTGAAGTTTAATGTCCAGTTGAGCTATTCAGAGTGGTGAAAGGTACTCACCCCTCCAAACAATTGCTAGAACCTTCAGAAGTTCACTGTGATATTTTTAAAATATCTCACATAAGAGCTGATTTAGATACAGTCATTGAATCAGAGGCCAACAACAAGATGTCCAACAACTCTGTGAGTGGGATTACACCGGATCAGTTTCAATTGGTGAGCACTCTTGATGTGGACAAGCTGCTGGACAACCTGTCTAACCTTCCTTTTCGGGGTAAAGCGAGTGAGAAGGCAGTTGCCCTCCAAATACAGGCAGTCTTGGGTGTCACATAATTCCTTGACCCATTTCAAACCAGCTTCAGAATAGGTTATGGAGTTGAGACTGCTATGGTCATCTTATTGGATCATCTCCTTTTTAATACTGACCAGCTGTTTGTGTCCCTGTTTGTGTTTCTCAGCAGCTTTCGATTCTATCATCCATGGCAGGGGTGCTCATTATGGTGAACGGGAGCACCTAGGTGATCTTCAGCCCTCTTCCAGGTGATCTTTGGGCCTCACCAGCCGGATGGCGCACTCCTGCCATGCGCGCGCACATGCGCTCCCGCCGCCACCTTTGCGGGGCTTCTTTTGCCAAAATGAGGCTTTAGTGGGCGGGCCCTGGCACTCGTCTTGCCATGCACGGTGTGGTGACATGACCGCCCATTGGTTGCTGCTGGGGGGAGGGGGCGGGAGCAAGGCGAAGGCATGTGCACGGATAGGATGCGAGGCTGTGGGAGGGATGGAGGGAATGTGTGTGTGTGTGTGAGAGAGAGAGAGAGAGAGAAAGCCAAGGAGAGAAGAAAGAAATCCGGAGAACTTTTTTGGATCCTTTTGGCAGGCAGGCAGGCGGGCGCTGGAAGGAAAGAGGGAGAGAGAGAAAGAGGCGAAGGAGGCCGGGCAAAGTGGGGCAAAGCCAAGCAAGTCCCACCGCAAACCCTGCTGCTGCCCTCGGGACTCCCATTCCAAGCCGAGACCTGGGCGAGCAAGCTGTGTGGGGCTGCTTTTTTTCCTTGGTTGGGGGCGAGGAGGGAGGGCTCAGCCGTGTTCCTGGGGCTGAACCCGAGGAGGAGGGGGCTGCGGGGGTGGAGACTCCACTTGCTGCTGCGGCTTGTGTCCTCGCCGCCTTTCTCTGCCTCGCCCTCCCTCGCCCTAGAAGAAGAAAGGCGGCGAGGGCCCACGGGAGAGAGAAGAGAGAGAGAGAGAGAGAGAGAGAGAGAGAGAGAGAGAGAGAGTGGCTCTTCAGAGCCGGCTAGGAAGAGCCACCCTCTCTCTCTCTCTCTCTCTCTCTCTCTCCTCCGTGGGCATGGACTGCCACCAGTGGAAGGGGTCCTCCTTCTTGCCAGCCATCCACTTGGGCGTCTTTTCTGAGTGATACCCTCGAAAGGAAGGAAGGAAGGGCGACCCCCCCCCCCGCTGCATCTGTCACTTTGGGGAAGCACCTCTTTCACTCTTCCTTCTCCTGCCCAGGTAAGGAAGCCTCGAGGGAGGAGGGAGGAGGGAGTCTGCCGTGGGGAGGCAACAGCCTCACGAGGGTCCCTCTCTCGGTTGAGTTTCCCGGCCCAGGCAGCAGCCAGGCGGCCCCTCTTCCCAGCCCTGCGCCTTCTGAGCCGCCGCCGAAGCCATATCTGGCCGGAGCGCTGGCGAGTGCGCCTATAAATACCCTCCTGCTGCATGTGTGGGAGGGGCCTGCTGTGCACGCAAGAAGCAGGACGGGATGGGGACTTCCTGCTTCGCAAAAGCATGCAGCAGGAAGGAGGAAGGCAACGAAGACATTAAGAGAGAGTGTGCGCGCAGGCAAGGAGGATCTCCTTTCCGGGTGCGCGCGGCGGCGAGTTCGTGGGCAGGCAATAAAGAAACCCTGTGCGGACGGAAGGCTGCAGTAGGAGTGTGCGCACGCGTGTGCGCACGCACGCTCACATGTACAACAGGTGATCTTTTCAACTTGATTGTTCATATAGTAGCTCGCATGATGAAAAAGTGTGGGCACCCCTGATCCATGGTATCCTTCTGGAACGCCTGGAGGGGTTAGGAATCAGAGGCACTGTGTTGCAATGGTTCTGATCATACCTCTCAGGCAGGTTCTAGATGGTAGTGATTGGGGATAGCTGCTTCTCAAAATAGGAGCTATTATATGGCATCCTATAGGGTGGCGTTCTACCCCAATGCTTTTTAACATTTACATGAAATTGCTGGGAGAGATCATCCAAAGGAGTAGGGCGGGTTGTTATCAATATGCTGATGATACCCAAATATATTCCTCTGTGCCTCCATAAAAAACATCAGCTAAGGAAAGCATGTCTCCTATGAACAAATGCCTGGAGGTGGTAATGAACTAGATGAGGAAAAACAAATTGAAACTGAATCCAGACCAAACAGAGGTGCTTGCCAGCAAGGTTCCCAATCTGAGCCCCCAGTCTTGCATAGGGTTAAACCCCTGTGTCGGCAGGACTGAAGACCAACAGGTCACAGGTTCGAATCTGGGGAGAGCGTGGCTGAGATCCCTCTATTAGCTCCAGCTCTTCATGAGCCAGCCAGGAGGGGCGGAATATAAGATTGAACAAATAAATAAATAAATGTGGGGACATGAGAGAAGCCTCCCACAAGGATGGTAACACATCAAAATTTCTGGGCGTCCCCTGGGCAATGTCTTTACAGATGGCCAATTCTCTCATACTAGAAGCGACATGCAGGCTCTCAAGTCACTCCTAACACAAAAAAATCTGGGGATGGAGGTGTGTCAACCAGTTCTGGATGGCATTACACCCTCCTGAAAGACTGTGCTCATAGATTGGGAGTGCTCCTGGATCAGTCTCTCCAAATGTCAGTCCAGGTAGGTGCGATGATCAGGAGTGCTTACCATTAGCTTCGGCAGATTCGCCAGCAGTACCACTTCCTAGATTTAAAGGACCTTAAGATGGTAGTGCGCACACTGGTAACCTCGAGGTTGAACTTCTGTAATGTGCTTTACACGAGGCTATATTTTTGCCAAGTTCAGTAATTTCAGTTGATTCAGAATACAGCGGCTATATTGATTACAGGAACATCCAGGAATGAGCATATTGCACCTATCCTAAAGTCACTCCACTGGCTGCCAATTTATTTCCAGGCAAAGTACAAGGGTCCAAGTTACCTACAGGATCACCTTTTTCCATACAATTTGCCCTGAACACTGAGGTCCTCTGTGGGAGAGGGTGGCTACTCCATCTTGCCAGAACTTGACTGGCAACAGTCACCTAGAAGACCTACTCATTGGCCACCCCAAGACTACGGAACAACCTGCCAGAAGAGCTCCAACAGCTAAATGACTGTCAGAATTTTACACATTTGAAGGTAGGCCTACCAGCCAGTTTTAATCATGAATTTTAAACTCGTGTCCTGTATTTTAATCTCTGTTCTGTGTATTTTAATATTTTAATAGAAATATGTTTAAATATGTATCTTTTATAGAAATATATTTATTAGTGTAGCACAGCAGTTCTCGTTTGTGCCTGGAGGGCAGGGGTTAGGACCTGGGGTCCCATTAGCATTAGAACCAGCTGTGCCAGAACATGATTCAGAGGATGAGCTAGAGGACTGGGGCGAAGGGCAGCTTTCCCCTGAGGGGCCTCTTTCGCCCACAGAGAGCTTGGCCTGGGAAGAAATGTTGTTTGGCCCTAGTGAAGATTTAGATAACCAGGTGCAGATGGACAGCGATTCTGAAAGTTATGAACATCCGGGTGGGAGATCTTCTCAGGAGCCTCCCGGGGAAGATATGGAAGAAAGCGCATGGGAAACGGCTAGGGAGGAGAGCTCTCAGGGAGATAGAAACACAGCTGCAGAGAGACAAGGTCGAACCTTTGATAGGAGACGGAACATAAGAGCATAGACCGGCCGAGGTCCGTGAGCAGCGATTGGAGACGAAGAAGCCTAGAGCGTCGGGGACCTTGGCCGAAGGATTAAGTATAGGATCTGTGGGAACGAATCCTCAGTGCTCCGGCCACGTCTTTCCTGAATAGGCGTGAAGCGGAGTGGGACCACGAAGCTAAGCTAGCCCGTGGTCAT
Source organism: Anolis apletophallus (assembly GCA_030556195.1). Lineage (NCBI taxonomy): Eukaryota > Metazoa > Chordata > Lepidosauria > Squamata > Anolidae > Anolis > Anolis apletophallus. Next base: position 97,546,608 of record JARBWK010000006.1, on the reverse strand, counting down.
CAAGCCTTGCCTTGCCTTGCTTTGTTCCTGATCCGCCTGGTTGAGCGGAGCCTTGCCTTGTTTCCTGATCCGCATAGTTTTGCGGAGCCTTGCTAAGCTTTTAGCCTATTTGCCACGTTACCTTGGACATTGTTACTTCAAGCTCTTTGGATTGCTTTTATATTCATTTGGACAATATCTTTTGAACTGTTTTTATATTCAATAAAGTAGTTAGCCTTTAGTCCGTCTCTGTGTGTGTGATTAAGGGGCCGGTCAAGTCCGTGCATCGTGACAATTATGTGTATTTATAGAATCTTTGACTATGCTGTAACCCACCTCAAGTAAGAAATAATAATAATAATAATAGAATTGGCATGACAGCTTGCTGGCAAATGACAACAAATGTAGCGCAGAGGAATCTGTTTCTTCCCAACAGAAGTGAAGATGGGAAAAATACTATGTAAGACAAGATACTTTGTAGGTTCAAGTATATAATGCCTTCAAGCACAAAAGAAACTGAAGTGTGCAACACCAATTTCTGGAGAGACAACAGAAGTGATTCCTCACTACTTTACGGTTCACTTATTGCGGACTCACTGTTTCACAGATTTCAAAAAATATTAATTTAAAATATATATCATGGTATTTTCACTGTTTTGTAGGTTTTTGCTGCCACCGCTCTCTAAGGCACTTTCCCTTCTCAGTCCTCCCTCCCTCCAGCCTTGAAGGGCCTTTCCTTCCTTCCTTTCCTTCACTTTATTTTAAGTTTATTTTAAAAACTTAAAATAGTGTATAACTACTAAAATAATGTATAAATATTAAAATAAATAGAGTATCCCTACATCACAGTTTTTCACTTTTTGTGGGAGGCCCTGGAATCTAATCCCAACAATAAGCGAGGGAACACTGTATTCTGCTTTCTGCTTCTGATAAGCAACATGACCACTAATAAATATTAACTTTTGTGAGAAACCAACAAAGTACTTATTCCGGTGTGCTCAGCTCAGGCCATTCCATTTCCTTCCCAGTTATTGTTCATCGTATTTTTTTCAAATAATTGTCCTCTGGTGAGATTGGAAGCAAAATAAAATAGTAGCAGTAGTTAAATGATGCTCCACCTCTGCATTAAAATGCTGATAAATGAAATAGCTACATCTAATTTATTTAGTGCTGCTTCATTATTATTCATTAATTGCTTGAGTCCCTTAATTGCTTTCCACCTTTACCCTCATTAAATTTGCATGACTAGTTAATTACTTCTTTCTTTGTTTACTGTATTTGAATATTTTAACTCTAGGGGATGGTCTTTCAAGATGCCAGCTCTTTTTATAACGAGTTGCTGTGAGTTTTACAGGCTGCATGGCCATGTTCCAGAAGCATTCTCTCCTGACTTTTCACCTACATCTATAGCAGGCATCCTCAGAGGTTGTGAGGTCTTTTTATAATCTGCCCAGCTATTGCTGTTATTATCTTATTTATTTATGGTATTTGTACCCCGTAGCTTCTCACCCCCCATAGGGGGACTCAGCACGGCTTACATTTGCAGCACTACAGGCTGCACCACCACAATACAATATAAAAATACACCATATAATCAACATCATTAAAAAGCATTAAAAACATTTTAAAAACATTACATTAAAAACCACTACATACAACGATAATTAATTAAAGCCATCAAGCGGGACACATTGTCAGTCCAGTCAAGTCCAAAGTGATAATCCAGTCAAATCCAAAGGTACAATTTACACCTGCTGCTCAAAGGCCTTGTCCCAGAACCACAACTTTAGCTTTTTTCTAAAAGCGAGGAGAGATGGAGTCAATTTTATTTCGTTTGGGTGTGCATTCCATAGGCGAGGGGCCATCCCCGAGAAGGCCCTGTCTCTCGTCCCCACCAACCACATTTCCGATGCTGGCGGGAGCGAGAGCAGGGCCTCCCCAGATGATCTTAGACTGCGAGATGGGACATAGAGGCAGATGCGTTTGGACAAGTAAGCTGGGCCAGAACCGTATAGAGCTTTATAGGTCAATACCAGCACTTTGAATTGGGCTCGGAGATGGACAAGCAACCAGTGGAGCTGACACAGCAGGGGGGTGGTATGCTCCTTGTATGATGCCCCAGTTAGCATTCTGGCTGCCGCCCGTTGGACTAACTGCAGTTTCCAAACCGTTTTCAAAGGCAGCCCCACAAAGAGTGCATTGCAGTAGTCTATTCAGGATGTAACCAGAGCGTGGACCACCGTGGCCAAGTCAGACTTCCCAAGGTATGGGCGCAGCTGGCGCACAAGTTTTAATTGTGCAAAAGCTCTCCCAGCCACAGCTGAGACCTGGCACATGGCATGCCCCCATAACGTTAACAAGAAAGCAACATGGAAACGACCAATATCTCCCTAGACTCTGTGGAATACACTTTGATTCACCGCACAAGAGCATGGGATATATGACAGTCAAGTAACAAAGTGTAGCAATTATTCATTAGCAAATGGCATCGAGATAATGTGTTGTTGTTGTTGTTGTTGTTGTTGTTGTTGTGTGCCTTTAGGTTGTTTCCAACACATGGCAAGCCTAATGCCATGGGACTTTTGGGGCAAGATTTGTTCAGAGAAGGTTGTCTTTGCAGTCTCTTGAGGCTAAGAGAGTGTGATTTGTCCAAGCCCACCCAAGTAGAGATTTGAACCCTGTTCTCCAGAGTCATAGTTCAAACTCAAACCATTAGACCATGCTGGCTCTTCAAAGTGATTATTTATCTTACTCTCAACAGTTATTTCATTTTTTTACTGTTATTAATATAGGTCTTGCCCATTCCCTACTTTTTTTATTTCAGAACAGAAGCTGGACCTAATCTATGCCTTCCTTCTGTGAGGACCACCCTTTTGAAGCTTTTTTGACACAGCGGTCATTGTCTTGCTGAGTGTTAAAACACTTTTTAAGTAACCATTAGGGAACAAATCATAGCTGTTTTGTCTCTCAAGTCAACATCTTAATTTTTAAAAAAGCTGCTGATGTTTTCATGGAAAGGAAGTGAGAATGACAGCTCTTTGACAGAGGATTATTAGGAGAAAGAAAACAGAGCTAATGGTTCCAATTTCACTTTCAGTCTCCTGGATGAAGAAGAGGTCATTGCAGAGTAGGACCACTCTTTTTTCTTATGTTTTCTTTTCTGGCTCTCCCATACATATGCAAACACACACATCAGAATACCTAAATCAAGAGATTTGCAAGTTTGTTGATGGAAAGGAGTTAGATTTTGAATGAACTCTGCCATGATTGTGTCACTGAATTTTCTCAGAATGTCATCAGACCAAACATGATGCTATGTGTGCTAAAGAAACATTCATAGGGAGGTTCTTCCACATTCATTTCTGAAAAAAATGTTTCAGTACAAATTTGCTTTCTTGTTTATTTATTTATTTATTTTATTTGTTCAATCTTATATTCTGGCCTTCCTGGCCGGCTCGGGGCAGTTCACATACATATTAAAATGCACTGCAAAGCAGTGGTACATCATAAAAACAACAAGAACAAGAAATAAAAGTTGCACATAATGCAACGACAGTATAATAGACAGTTGCACTATCCAGGGGCTCCAATCGTTGTGTATACCTTCAAGTTGTTTCCAATATATGGCGACTTTATCGCTGGATTTTCTGCAATTTAGAGTGTGTGACTTGCCCATGGCTAGCCAGTGGGTTTCCATGTCCAAATAAAGTGTCAGACCCTGGTCTCCAGAGTCGCAGTCCAATGTTCAAACCACAACACCTCTCCATGTGCTACCCCATTCCTAAAACGAATTTGTCTTCATCTCAGAGTAAGATAAGTGTTCCTTAAGCATGGTAGACAGTGTCAGCTCACAGGCCACGCAAGAAAAGAACTATTCACCATAAAATAATGCAAAAAGAAACACAAATCCCACTTGGTCCATGAACAACACATGACAAGCAAGCAGTGGCCACGTTCTTAACAATTACAAAAATTGAAGGTATAAGCAGCATAGCCAAGGTATGAAGCTACCAGGCGAATGTGTTGACAAAGCTTAAGTCACCTACTAAAAATATAAGACCCTATAGGTCATAACCAGCACTTTGAATTGTCCCCAGAAACACACTGACAGTCAGAAGAGCTGTTGAAGGAGGGAGTCCTTGTAGCCAACCCCAGTTAACAGTCTTGCCACAGCTCTTCAAACCAGCCGATGTTTCCACTCTTCAAAGGCACCTTTACAGTAATCTAAATAGGATGTGACCAGTGCCAGATTTAGGACAAAAAAGGCTGTGCTAGGTACATTATGAGGCCCCTTATTTGGGCCCTGAAGGAGGCAGGCCCAGTAGGCCTACACTGCCTGCTTTGTGGCATGTTCCCAGAGATGATCAGTTCTATCATCTATATATATAAAGGAAGAGTCGTCATGGAACGACCGTCCCAAACAGAGAAACCTTACAACGCAGAGACACCAAACTTGCCAACAGAAATAGGCCTCAGACAAGGTATGTTTGTAGCAAAGAAACTTCCCCCGCAAAACCTAAAAGGCTCCCAAAACAACAAGTAAAAAACTACATTTCCCAGCATCCTCCGGGGCTGCCAACGACTCTCCCAGCCTCTACATTCTGACAACATGATTGGCTGCCAATAAGGGCAGATTTGCATAACTCCTGTACTGGCCAGCCAACATGAACATTCCGACCCATAATAAACTGTCAGAGGAGGATAAGGCAAAGGGCTGAGGCACAAACACAAACACCCAATTCACTTCCCACAGAAAATTTAAATCCCTACAAATCACAGACCACGCCCAAAATTGACAGTAAGGCTTCATTAACTTAATTTCCCTGACTAGGCCTCACTTATTGGAGTGCTGTTTACGCTCTGAATTGACAGTAAGGCTTCATTAACTTGATTCTCCTGACTAGCCCTCAGCTCATTGGACATTGTGTATGGCCTGAATTGACATTGACAGTAAGGCTTCATTAACTTGCTGTTCCTGACTAGGCCTCAGCTCATGGGACATTGTGTATGGCCTGATTTTACAGTAACCTACCTTGGCACACAGAGCCCCTATGACCCACGCTACATTCTACTACAGTTTGGAGGAGGGTGGACCATGGATTATGGGACTTGAAGTACCTCCATGGATAATGGGATTTGTAGTACTTCAAACCCCATCATTCTCCACAGACCACTGTGTCCCAGAACCAAGACCGATAAAGACCAAACTTGGCAAACAATGCCCCCCATGACCCACACTCCATCCGACTGCAGATTAGAGGAGGACACACCATGGATAATGGGATTTCAAGTACCTCCACTCACTTCCAAAGTACCCCACCCAAACACGCATCAACCTCTACATCAACACAGCAGACGGAAAGACAAAAACATTTTATATCCACAAGCTATGCAGAACGCCAGCAACACCACACAACAACAACTCCACAGGACTCCAACATCCCACCCACCAAAACAACCCACAACAACACAGCCATGACCCCAACAACACCATAACTAACAACAACTCCAACCCTTACATACTCAGACTTCCTCGCATCTCTAAAATAGGGCACAGCAACGCGTGCCGGGTACAGCTAGTTAAGTCTAAAATCACTCCAAATTTAGAATTGTTCCACATAAGCAAAATCCATTGTAAAACATTTTGGGGGAAGGAAGATGGGGGCCCCTAGCCAACGGAGCCCTGTGCTTAAGCACACCTCAGCATAATGGTAAATCTGGCACTGGGTGGTAACTAAGGCATGTACCACCATAACCAGATTCAGCATCTCAAGGAGAGGGCACAAGTTTTAAATGTGCAAAGGCACTACTGGCTCTCCAGGTTCAACGCTGAGGACCTGTGTCTTGGGGGGGGGGGTGTAATATTATTTGACACAGCTGGATCCCTATTCCCTGATCGATCTTCTGACCGACCAAGAGTTCTCCACATCCCCTAGAGGTGTGGAACTCAGAAATGATGCCTGGGAGGCACTGGGGTCACACAAATGACTCTGAGGGATGCTTGGTGCCTATGGGCTGTACTTCACCCGCTCCTGCCATACAGCATTAATAAGTAACCTGTTGCAATAGTTTTTGTATTGATATAATTGCTTTTTCAAGACTCTCTTAGGGTTTTTTTTCAGGATCTTCTTACCATTGACAATATAATGGTATATAACTTGAAAAATTATTGTTAAAAGGCTTCTAAAGTGTTCCTTAGAGTAGCTCATGAAAGCAACTAGAAAGTGATATTTGCCACACTAATAAGGTAAGATTGACTCATTACATTGCTTTCTAAGGTTTTATTTTGCCCACCTAGCATCTCAAAAAGTAACTATTTTCAAATACATTATTATTTTTTGATTTGGATCTAGAGGGGAGGGTGCTTGATAACATTATTCAAATACTTGAAGGGCTGTTTCAAAGAGGAAGACAAACTTTTTCTTTGTTGGCTAGAAAGATAAAACTCACTAAATTACTCAAGGAGAAAAGTTATTGCAGGTAAAAGTAGTTTAACAATCAACAACCTAGGCTGGATCTACACTGTCATGTAATGCAATTTGAACTGCATTATATGATCAGTGTAGACTTACACAATATAGTTCAGTACAGAGGGATTGGTAGGGTGTCCCTTGTTGGAAGCCATAAAACAGAGATGGGACAACTGGTCTATTGAGATGTTTTAGCTTTGGAACTCTTTGCACTGAGCAGGGGCTTAGCTATAATAGGCTACAAGCCCCCTCTTCCATTCTTACGATTGTATACTTCTTTAATTCAGAAGGAAATTTACTCCTGATAAGCTTTTATGGCATGATCTAAAGTAGAACTTCTTGGACTTTTCCAATTGGACTTTTCCAATTCCCTTTCACCTTGAGAAATTTTTACATGACCCTGGGTATATAAAATAGGCATAAAAATCAAACATTTACTGTTAAAAACTAGCATTTCTAAAACTTGCTAAACTGGCTGGTTTTCCTTTTTATGAAGTACAACTAAAAAATCTTCTTCAGAGTCAGGTGTAAACACTACACAACAGATTCATGTAAATCTTTGAAACATCCAATAGGTGGAATTCAGAAAAAAATATTGTTGCCAAGGTTTAGGTAAGGCAGTGATTCCCCAACCTGTGGTCCATGGACCACAAGTGGTCCACAAGAACGAAAATATGGTCCAAAGCCTCACCATTACTACACTGTTGCCTCAAAACCACATGGCAACAAGAGTGACTGGTCTCGCAAAAATAGTGCTGAGGCACTGGGGATGTCGGGAGGGGAGAGGCTGACTACCCTTGAAAGATTACTACTACCACATCAGCTCTAGTTTATTAAATATGGTTTTATGTGGGTGAGCAGTTCTGTATCAGAAGCTAGATGTGGTGTTTCAGCCTGGTATTCATGTACATGTTGGGGATGATGGGATGGCTAGGGCTGAGGAGGATGCTAGTGATGTTGATGTGAATTCTGAACTGCAAAGTGATGTGCAAAGTGAAATGTCAGATGAGGCTAGTTCTCCTGAGAACGGCTCCGTTCCCATGGTTGTAGATAAATATTCCTGTGTAGAAGGAGATAACCGCCAGGCCGAGATTGGGACACCTGGAGATTTTAATGAGGCTCCTTCTGAGACTCCTTTTGACCGTTGGGATAACATTCGCACTTATAGGCGTGATGCCAGTTTGAGGTGGAGTGGGCGGCTGGCAAATCAAAAGTAATTTTCCCTTTATTGGAGCTAGCTAGAAAATTAGCTTTCAGACTTCAAGCTTCGTTTGGATGTGTTTCACGTTATCTTGTCTCCAAGCTTTTGCCTGGCCTAGGACTGGGCCTGTTTGTTCCTGATTGATGCCTTATTCTTCCATGGTTTTCTATATCCAGCTCTATGCCTTGTTTTTGATACTAGAAACTATTTGAACTGCATTTTTACCTTGGAAATATCTTCTACTTTTGATCTGCTTTTAACCCGTTTGTTGGACATTATATTTGCTTCAATAAAAGGCTATTCTTCATAGACTGCCTGCTGTGTGTATGATCTAGGGGGGTTCTCCTTGGTCTGAGTTGCAACACTAGAGCTATGTAGTCTATTCAATGCAATTTTCTGAATCAGCACCCCAAATAACCAAACCAAATCAAAAGTTGACCAAAAACTGATTCGTAACATTTTTGGTACTAATGTTGGAGAGTGGTCCCTGATCAAAGTGGTCCCTTGTCCAAAAAAAAAGGTTGGGAACTACTGAGCTAAAGGGACCACATTTGGGGTTGAGATCCACAGTTTAAGAAGCAGTGCCGTCAACCAATTGATGTTCTGAAAATTGATTTTCATGAGAAATCTTTCTTTGAGGAAAGACAGAAGAACATGTTGCCATTGAAAACACTCACCCACTTAACCCTTGAATAATTTACATGGTGGGGAGGGGAAGCAAAATAATCTTCCACTGAGAATCAGGGTAATAAGTATTGTTCTTGTGGATTGCCTTCATGACATTGTAACATAGCCAATTCAGTTGGCCTACATTGAGTTATCTGAGTGTAATAGTGATAATACAACGAGTATGTGATCTCTGATTGGCTGGGATCTCATATTCAGCATTAGATTTTTGTTTTAGGAGAGTTGTGCTGATGGAGACATCAATCCAGTAGCAAAGCACACTCAAAAACTTCAAAGAAATCATAGTATTATAAATAAGCAATGTAAGCTTGTCCTCTTTTTATGGCTTCATTATATTACTGTTTGTCATGTGGAGGTCCAGATATGGACCCAAGCTCCTGCTGCTCGTAGCTCAGTGGGTGGAAGTTCCCCATTATGGTTCCTCTCTGCTTGCATTTGTTATTTCTTCCAGCCAGGAAAACAACTATATGGGAGGTTTTGCTTTTGCAAGCCAGATAAACAAAGATGGATTTCATGCTGCTGTATGTACTATGAGTAAGGCTGCTTTGAAACCATTAAGTGAATGGACATTATCCCTAGGAAAAAGAAGAATCAGTGATCAAATAGAATACTGTGGGCTGGCAGGGAAACAGCACAAATATAGCCAAATTCTAGACAGAATTTTGGTAGTTAACAATAGATTTAAAGAATAAAATAGTCTGTTTTAAAATGCCATTTTTTACTTTATTATATAGATATATAGATATCTACCTAGATGTTTTGTATATGAGCAGGAATAGATTAATTCATCTTTTATGGTTTCTCCTGCTTGCTCATTTGTGTACTCTTAGGTTTGTTTCTTCTCAATCTCATTCAGTTTATGAGTCTTTTCAAAAGCATTAGTGTGCAGATTTTTGTGCACATTCCTCTATTTATGGGCATGTTTGGAAGCATTTTCCATAGTATGATTATTTATTTATTTATTTATTTATTTATTTATTTATAACATTTATATTCCTCCCTTCTCACCCCAAAGGGGACTCAGGGTGGAGCACAACATACAAACAGCAAACATCCAATGCCGGGACATAAATAGATTATACACATACATAAACATCAAAAACATTTATCTCGACATTAAAATAGCTTTAGGAAGAAAATGTCCTGGCATTCCCTAGGGCAGGGGTGCTCATTAGGTAGATCACGATCTACTGGTAGATCGTGTAGGGTGTCCTGGTAGATCGCAGGCAGGGCAGGAGGAAGGCTCAGTCCCGCCCCGCAGGCTCCCGACGCCGCCCAGGTGCAGAAGGAGGTTGGACTGGATGGCCCTTGGAGGTCTCCTCCTATTCTAGGAACGCATTGTTGTTATTACTATTATTGTTATCAGAAACTGAATGGCCATGTGTGAGGAATGCTTTGATTGTGTTTTTCCCTCATGGCAAAAGGAGGTTGGACTGGATGGCCCTTGGAGGTCTCCTTCTACTCTAGGAACCTATTGTTGTTGTTGTTACTTTTATTATTATTAGTAGTAGTAGTAGTAGAAGAGGCTGAATGAATATTATCATCATTATTATTATGAATAAATTCAGAGGCTTATTATACTCACATTTAGTTGAATTCAGTCTTAAAATATATTATATGGTTCTGTTGTAGTTGAGCCTGTGGCTCCAGTTACTCATAGGAGTAATGGCTTGGGTGGGGTTGCTTCTTCAGCAGCTGATGTCAGTTTAGATTCAGCTGAAACTGAATCCTCAGCTTCTGGCAGCTGTATGGAGTTAGGAGGGGCTGTGGGTGATAACACTTTAAACAGGAAAAGAGCTCTTCATGGATCAGTGAGGAAGACATACAGCAATGTAAAAAGATCCGTCAAAGACTTACAGAGGCCACTGACAAGGAATCCAGTGAGAGGTTTTGTGGAAATGATGGGAGTCAGAGTGAGGGGGATTCACCAGATGAAGAAATAGACTGGGATCAAGTAAAAGAGGTGCAAGCTGTTTGTAAAGCACCCATTAGCTCTGACACCTTTATAGGTTTTTCGGAAGATTCCGATTGGCCTGAGGGGGAAACTGGATGGGGCACTTTAAGTTTTGATAACAGATGGAATTCATGGCAACAGAGGCAAGATGCTGCAGCTGTAGAAGATGACAGTAGGGAGTCGTCTGATTAAGGGTGGGTCCTAATTAAGGGCATAATATAAGGTGGGCATTTGGGACCTGGACTTTGTGGCGGGCAAGGTGTTGTTGGGATTTTGTGTTCTTGTATCCAGATCTTGATTCCTGATTTACATATCCTGACCTTTGAAAATCCTGTTATCTGCTGAACCTGCTACCGCCACGTTCCTTTTGGCACGGCTTGAATTCCTGTGGACTGGGTTTTTGACCCTGGACTGTTTCTATTGATGACTTCTCCTCCCTCGCTTTGAATCTGGTTTTCTGGCTCCTGTTTCCTGTTTCTCCACTGACTGACTTCACGTGACAACACATGGACCGGCCTGAACTACTCTTCTGTCTCCTGCAGCGTTTGTGTTTACCTCTAGCATTTTGGGGTCCTTAATTGGCAAGGCTTCTTTGTTTTCCCAGTTTGGGATATTTTTGAGATTCCTTTTTTAGAGCTGACCGTAAGCACTTTTTGTTTTCCTTCTGTGCCTGAAGCACAGAAGTTTTGTGCTAATAAACTCTCTTTATCAAACCTTCTACTGGCCTGGCTCTCTAAGTGGCCAGTTCGCAGCAGGTTCTCACTGAAATAAATTTCCAAATATTTTGCTTTTATGGCTCTCTGAGTAGTGGGTAGGTAGATCATTTTGACTTGGTTGTTTTATAAGTAGCTCACATGCTGAAAAAGTGTGAGCACCCCTGCCCTAGGGGGAAAAAACACTTCTGGATGTTAGTGCATTCCTAGGACTAGCACATCCAGCCTGATATTTATATAAGAGTTTTCTTGATGGGAAGAACATTTTAATATGGGACAAATCTTTTATCATCTCTAACATTGGAGCCCCTGGTTGTGCAATGGGTTAAACCCTTATGCCAGCAAGACCGCTGACCAAAAGGTCAGCAGTTCAAATCCGAGGAGCGGGGTGAGTTCCCATCTGTTAGCTCTAGCTTCTCATGCAGGGGTATGAGAGAAGCCTCCCACAGGATGGTAAAACATCCAGGCGTCCCCCAGGAAATGTTCTTGCAGACGGCCAATTCTCTCACACCAGAAGCGACTTGCAGTTTCTCAAGTTGCTCCTGACATGGAAAAGTAACATTTCTTTAAACAATTAAAATAAATATGTGTAAATAAACAATGAGGTTTTACAGGCCTTCACTTTTTAAAAAAAACTTTAGCGGCTATAGTTCTGTTAGGAAAGGAAGTTTACAAATTTCTCCCAGAGACACTTTGAGAGGGTTTAATAATGTTTAAAGTAAAAGAAAGATATCTGTTTATGCAGACTTTGTGAGGTGAATAATCACGATCTTTAAGTAGATTGTCTATGAAGAGTTTATCTTACAATTAACCTCAAAGGATGCTACCAAAAGCTCCTTTGTATGCTGATACTGATGGTTACCTACAGGTGGCAGTGAATCTTCATGGTTAAGAAAGAAATTATTTCTCTTCTTCAGGCTGGTTTGTGGAAATCAGTTCCATTTGCACCTAAGTCCTTTTTCAGGTGCTAGGATTCAGCTTATTACACTATGTAACAAAAATTGGGGAAAAATGTTCCTGGTTTGAAAGTGTTATTTCCTGTTTAATTATGCGGCACTTACTTTGAAAGCAGTTCTTTCAAAGATCTTCGTTTTTGTGGCTGCCCCAAGCAACATTGAATTCACTGAAAAACGATAGCAAAATGTGCTGCAGGATGTCCCATAAAAACAAAGTTTTTTTCCCATGTTTTATGATAGAACCAATTAGGAAATGACATTTATAACCCAGGAACAAAAAATGTGATATATAATGTTATAAAACCCTCAGAAGCAAATTGATGGGTTTGGAAACTGTTTTTAATTGGCACTCCTTTCAAAGTTATTTCTTCATTTAAAAATGTATATTATTATTATTATTATTATTATTATAGTTATTAAAGCTGTATTTTGTTTTAATCTCTATAGTAAACTCCTTCATCAGAAGAAAGTCATAATATAAAATAAATGATTGACAGTTAGCTAGCTAGATAGATAGATAGATGTTTAAATCCCACATTTCTCTCTGATACATCTGCTAGCAAGTGACCTGTCGTTGCCTCACTTTAGTTCAGGACTTCTAAAACTTTTTCTACTCGTCATGACCCCTTTCCACCCAAGATATTTTATATTACCCCAGGTATAGAGGATGCCATTGAAGACTGTTCGGAAGCTTCAAGTATTTATTTATTTATTTATTTATTATTTCAACTTATATACCACCCTTTCCAATAGGCTCAGGCTGGTTCACAGTGCAAGCATAAAACATAATCACAGAAACAGCATTTAAAATACAATAAAAGCAATTTATACTAAAAAAAACCCAACAACAACAGAGAATGTGAGTTAAGCAGGGCCTCTAAAGGTTGTATGCCTGCCAGAAGAGGTTAGTTTTGCAAGCCCTCCGGAAGGAGGGCAAGTCTGTTAAGTAGTCCAAGGGGCGGCAGCCAGGGTCCTTACTGGAGTCACATACAGGGAGCATTCAACCCCCCCTGCTGCGTCAGCTCCACTGGCTGCCAGTCTGCTACCAAGCACAATTCAAAGTGCTGGCTTTAGTCTATAAATCCCTAAATGGTTCTGCCCAGTTTACATATCATAATGTATTTCCCTTTATAAGCCAGTTTGAGCATTAAGATTGGCCCGGGAGGTCCTGCTCTCAGTCTTGCTGCCTTCACAGGTGTGACTGGTGGGGACGAGAGACAGGGCCTTCTCGGTGGTGGCCCCTTAGCTGTGGAACTCCCTCCCCAGTGAGATTAGATTGACCCCCTCCCTCCTTATACTTATAACCTGACTATGCAAGCAGGAGTTCAGCAAGTGATAGTATTACTGAAGCAGCTAAATGATAACTATGGGACTGGTGCAATGTATAATATATTTTATGTTCATGTTATGATGTTTCTTTGTATAAATTCATATTTACATGTTATCAATTTAGTTATGTTATGTATTGCTTTTATATGTATGTTTGGAGGGGTGAGAAGAGTGGTATAGAAATGCAATTACACTATATATATATATATAGAGAGAGAGAGAGAGAGAGAGAGAGAGAGAGAGAGAGAGAGAATAAAAATCAAACATCTACTGAAAATAAATCAGCATTTGCAAGTGTTGTTAAACAAGGTGATTTTTCTTTTTGTGAAGTACAGATGAGGCATCTCTTGCAGATTCCACTATAAATACTGCATGTTGTTGCTAACAGATTGGTGTAAATGTCTAGGTGGCATGAAGGAACCTTCTACTGATTTTTCATGATCCCAACATTGAGTTTAGGGGACCCCATTTGAGGTCAGGACCCACAGTTGAAGAAGCAATGACTTAGATGGCCAGTGAGAAGGAATCTGTTGAAAGATTATATGTGAAAGATAATACAACCTAACATTATTATTATTTACACATTATTATTTCTGATAGATAATAGAACCTACCAAGGCTTTGGCAAGTTAATGTTGGAATATTTTCTAGATACACACATCCACACCTTTCAAACTGCACACTTGCCCTAGGATTCCCCTCCCGCATCCTGAAAAGTGACAAAGAGGAGAGAATCTAGGCCCTGGAAATTTAGTAATATTATGAACATTATTTAATGAATGCCTTCTTCCCGTTATGAGATGCTTCATTTCTAGGCAGAAAGCTAACCCATGGCAGAAAGAAATGCACAAGTTCTGACAAGGTAGGGAAACCCCAGTTGAGGAACAGCTTGGAGGCCTGATTAGTGCCAATGTTTTTGTCTTTCAAATGCCAAGAGTGGTGTTCTTGTATATAGATTAATTCCACTACAGAAGTAGTCAGACACTTTTGAGTATTCATTACACCCTTTGAGGCCTAATTGGGTTTACACAAACCCTTACATGTGCATGGTACAAGCCAATTTGATTAGTTTCAATCGGTGTGTTTTTTCAACAATTGTTAAATGATTCAATATTTTGGCCTTTGAATTATTATTATTATTATTATTATTAGAATCATAGAATCATAGGGTTGGAAGAGACCTCATGGGCCATCCAATCCAACCCCCTGCCAAGAAGCAGGAAAATCGCATTCAATCGCAATCATATTATTATTATTATTATTATTATTATTGCGTTTACACTATTTAAATTTGTCATGCTAGTTTTATTGTATGCCTCCATGAAATCTCTACACAGAGTGTGGGATACACATATGTAAATTAATAAATACCTTAATGGGAATATGGAAGCAAGATGCAGTCCCCATGTTATGAACAAGATACGATCTGTAGGTTTGTTCTTAAATTGAATTTGTTTGTAAGTCAGAACAGGTACTTTTTAAACTCTCTCTCTCTCTCTCTCTCTCTCTCTCTCTCTCTCTCTCTCTCTGGATAGCATACGAAGGGTTAAGACCTCTGTAGTGTCTGTTTTGCTATCTGTGCAAATGCTATCACGTGCTATCACATTTGAAAAATATGGCTTGTGGAACAAGGATTGGTGAGAAAGCTTCAGTTGAGACCCCCTTTCCCCATGATAACACTTCCAGGGGTGAATTTCCCTTCCAAGGAGTAGATTTCTCTCACTTCCTGTTTTCTCACCCTGTAAGTCGGATGGCTGTAACTCTGGGACTGCCTATACAAGTAATGTTATGGTTTCCGCATGCTTCTCTTCCATTTCAGTTTATTAAGTTCTTGACAAACTGCTATCCAAAAAATAATTGACTCAATTATGTAGTACTGCGATTCTAACTCACTAATTAACACTTAACTAGCCTGTCTTTGAATATAATCAGATCGGGTTTCACAGATGAAAGAACATTTTCCTAGAAGAACCTCAAATCGTGAATGCATACTTATGGAAAGAAAATACTTTCTTACAGGAAGGGTTCTTCTCGTAACTTGTGTATGTGAGGAAGTGCTTTTGATATTTGAGATGTGATTCTTACATACAGAATCGTGCGTTGTAAAAAAAGCAGATGTCTTGGAAAGAAACCTCACAAACCATTTCCCTTCTTCTTGACACTGGATGGAAGAAAATGCATTCACAAATCAAATTGACCATATTGCACATGTAGAATTTACAACCTGATATTTGTGTGCATGTGTTAAATGCTGAATGTTTTAAGCATGAGTACATGTTTTATGTGTTTATGGGACCAATTACTCTTCTGGTTTTAATCGAGTATATGATATATGTAAAGAAATTTAGTATTTTTAAATCAAACTTTCTTTATCATGTCTTGCTCACAACCAGGGCCGTAGCCAGGATTTTGATTCGGGGTGAGTTTGGTTCGGGGGCTGGGGCTGGGTGAAAGAGGGTCTACCCTAGCAAACCTTTTGTATTGTTATCCCAATAACCCCATTAATGTGGGATATAATGAGCATGGTGATCAGATCATGATATGAATAAACATAACAGTTTAAATAATGTACCAGTAAGGCCTTTTCGCGGACCACCCTGAGAATTTCGGGGGGGGGGGGCTGAAGCCCCCTTAGCCCCCCCCTGGCTACATGCCTGCTCACAACAGAGTCTTAGCCCAGTTCTGCATTAATAGAAGTATAGCTTTCAAGCCAAGCGAAGCAATAGCATATGTATTCATGTATACGTCAACATAGTCCTTGAATTAACTTGTGAAAGTCAAAACCAGCACTTACAATTGTTTCTGAAAATGAGCCAACATTAGGAGAGCTGTTGCAGGAAGGGATTTGTATGTTCCCTGTAATAATTATCTATTTGGCTGTAGCTCCTTGGACCAGTCTTTGGACCAGCTGAATTTTCAGAGAACTCTTCAAAGGCAGCCCCACATATGGCAGATTACAGTAATCCAAATGTTTCACTATGACTAGATCTAACATCTCAAGAAATGGGCACCCCAAAATTCCAGACAATTTCTCCTAGATGTTAAATAACATGGGAGAGAGAATTGAGCCCTGAGGGTCCCCAAAGGCCAGTAGTCAGGGGATCAAACAAATGTCCCTCAGCTCCACCTTGTTAGAAAGGAATGAAGCCATATTAAAAAGTGTCATCCAAGCCAAGCAACCTAGGAAGATCCCATAGTTGAAGGTATCAGAAACCACTGAGCGGTCCAAGCAAAATCCACATGAACACAGTCCCATTCTGTCCTGATGGCTCTTCGTCATAGAGGATGGAGCGACAGAACCCCCTGTGGCTGGATTTGGGCACAACCTCCAAAGGAGCCGAAAAGCTGGATGTCGACACAACATACCTCATTTCTGTCTGCTCTGTCCTGTCTGTTCAAACAGCATTGAATGTTTGCTAGTTATGTGTACTGTGATCTGCCCTGAATCCCCTTTGGAAGATAGGGTGGAATATAAATAAAGTGTTGTTGTTGATGATGAAGTTGTTGTTCTTGTTGTTATTATTATCTAGTTTCCCAGCATATCTCATCCACCAAAACAACCAAAGCACAATTCAAAGTGCTGCTTATGATCTTTAAAGTCCTAGATGGTCCATGCTATTTGGCTGACCGCATCCCCTTGTATGAACCTGCCTGGGCCCTGAGATCTTCAGGAGAGGTCCTTCTCTCAGTCCCACCTCCAACTCAAGCTTGGTTGGTAGGAATGAGAGAGAAGGACTTCTCAATGGCTGCCCCTCGACTCTGGAACTCCCTGTCCAGGGTAGTCAGAATGGCCCTTTCCCTGCTGTCCTTGTGGCGGCAGGCTAAAACCTTTTTATTCAGGCAGGCTTTTAAAGGGCTGCTGTGATTTTGTGATGTGATTTTACATACTTTTATGGTTTTAACCTGGATTGTTTTAATATTAATATTTAATACTGTTTTAATATCTGTATATTTGCATATTTTAAGTTGTACTGAAATGCTTTTAGTGTGAGCTACTTTGAGTCTCCATATGTAAAATAAAATGTGAGATACAAAGAAAAACAAAGAAAAAAAGCAGTCAGGCTTCGAACCAGAGTGAAATTGAGCTAGATAATTCATCGCATCCAGTAACCCTTGGACCTGGAAGGCCAATACATGCAAGAGAACCTTATCTTCAATGGAGTGTTAGAGACTGGCCAACAATAATCCAGTATCATGGGATCCAAGAAAGGCTTTTTTAATAATGGTTTTATAACTGCCTCCCTAGGGCAAACTGGAATTCTTTTTTCAGTAAGGCATTAACCCGTCATTCCTTGCCAGGAAGGGCATGGATCTCACTCACATGTCTTATCTCCCCAAGAATCCTGTCCACATCCTCAGGTTTCACAAATTGAAATGTATACATTATCGCTGGACAAGCAAGGAGTAGAGTTATATCCTCTGGTATTCTATCAAATATAGCATCCAAATCAGAGTATATCTGAATTATTTCATCTGTACAGTATTGGACATTTTCACAACAGACTGGCATGTGGTTTGGATTTTAGGTTATGGATTCTTCATTAAGTAGGAAGGCACATAATAAACAGCTATATAATTATTAAATATATAGGCTTTATTGTTAAGATTGTTCTAATCACTTGAAACGTTTCATTTGTTTAGTCTTTATTCATTTTTCATGTGGAACTTCTATTTGTTTTATTGGTATTTGCACGCTACGTATTGGGTTACAATGTTTATATTCATGCTTAATATATTTTCAATAATCTCTTCTAGGTATTTTCATTAGCTGTAGTCTTGTTGATCATGGTTTTTGTGTATGTTGGACACCTTTCGCCCTTGTTTCTGTGCTTAGGCATTTTCCTGATTAAGCACTGCACATCTCATCACAGCTTCAGTTGGCCTAGTGCCTCTCTTCCCTTTTCATTTCCTTCTACTTCTTAAAAAATAATTCTCTAAATAGTATTTTGTTTTAGCTTTTTAATATAGCTTTATATTTTAGCTTTTAGCCTACATTCTAATTATTTTAATGTATAATGCTTTTATGAGACTGTACCCCACTCTCCTTATGCTGCCCTATGACCGTAATAAAGATCTGATTTGATCGTGATGGCCTACTGTCAATTTAGCTGTCTCTTGATGCTTTTGTTCAGTCATGATGAGCTTTAACATAGCCAGCTTTTTTGAAGTTCTCATCAAGAAGAACTTCTTTCAAACAATCAGCTTACTGCTCAATTGCTTGATAGGTCTATCCATGTTTATTTATATATGTCTCGAACAATGAAGGAAATTTCTATATGATCAACCAGACATGGGCCTGCTTTAGGATTTCATGTTGTCTTGAATGATTCCCTAAAATGAATAAACAAAATGGATAAAACCTAGCAGGAGATGAGCATGAGCCAAAACCATGTCCAAATAGCTGCTCCGCCGTCAAGCTCCCTGGGAGGTCTTTGATCTCAATGGATGAGCAGAGTGAGGTGATGAGGTATTATCACTTCTTGTCAGGAGGGAAAACAAGAAAGAGTTTTTAGGCACCTTAAACATTAACAGCTTTTGTGGCATATTTGAGGAGTTCACAAATGTTTGTGCTATCGTAAATCTACAATGGCCAAAGTATTTTTATGGGTTTTCTACAAGAGCATTAACAGTGTGATGGTAACTCAGAAACATGCACTGACTGTACAAGTTTGGCATTAGCACAAACTTCTTTTGACAACAGAAATGCCCTTCTACCCAAACCCATCAAATTTGCCAATCTGATGACCATACTGCTCTGTTGGCTAAGTGATGCTGGCAGAGAAACCAGAAATGGGGTGTTGCGCCCCATGAAGATCCACACTGTTTACCCCTAGTTAAGCCCTTTTCAGTTAGAGGGATTGATATTTTATGTACAGTTTCTGAGGGGTCAGTCTAGACAGCCACTTTGCATTTGAAGCCTCCCTTGCACTGCCCCTCTAATAATCCCCTCAGGGGTGGAGCCTCAGGCAAAACAGTTCTGGTTCTTGGAAGAGTCAGCTTTTGCATGAGTGGAAAGTGAAGAGAGAGAAAAGCCAGAAGGTGTACAAAATGGCACGACCAGTCAGAGTTGTATTCAAGCCCAGTCAGAGCAGTATTCAAGTCCAGTCATAGTTAAATATTGAGACCATCTTAGAGACAGTTGAACACTGTACAAGAAAGAGACAATAAGAAGAAATAAAGATTCAAGAGCCTCAGTTCAGCCAGAACTGTGTCTATCTCTCAAATTCTTTCCCTCTCTTCATAAAGACTTTGTAGTGAGACTCAGGAGGAGGGAAAATCTAAAATTCTTGTCAGTTAATACATTCTTGTTTGATTCAACTTTATAGCCTCTGATCTGTTCCTTCTGCAGCCAGTTCACCTTCCAAGTAGTTAAGATAGCGTGGGGGCAGAACATGGGGTGAAGTAGTGTGAGGGAGGAGCAAGATTATACCTGATTCAAACCTCCTCCAGAAAGAGATCTGCTGTGTTAGATTGTCAAGGTCCTGGTCATCACAGTGACCCCGTTGTGATATCCACAGAAGTGTCTGTATGACCACCAAAATGGAGTGGAGATCAGGACTGGACCCAGGTTTAGCAGCTAGTGTAGACTCACTCTAAGAAAAGTCAGAATAGATGAAAATAGTTGCTGAGCATATCATTTCTATGCTCCAGGGGTGCATCTACACCAGGGGTGCTCACACTTTTACAGCATGCGAGCTATTCTTAAAGCAACCAAGTCCAAAAGATCTACCTGCCCCCGCTGCCGTGCGCCCCCGCTGCCGCGCACTCGCCCCGCCACGTGCTCCCGCCACCGCGCGTGCTCCTGCTGCTGTTTTCCGCCCACGCGGTGCTTCTTCCGCCTGCGGGGCATTGCAGGAAGGAGAAAGCATGAGGCGGGGCATCCAGAGGGAGCGCTCCGCCCTGCCTGTCTCGCCGGCAATGGAGGCTGCAGAGCTGCTTCTGGACGAGAGAGAGGAAGGGCGCTCCCTCCAGAGGCCTCACTTCATGCTTCCTTCTTCCTGCAATGCCCCGCAGGCGAAAGAAGCACCGCGAGAGCGGAAGCCAGCAGCAGGAGTGCGCGTGCGCACACGGTGTGCACGCGCATGGCAGGAGCGCCCCGTCCGGCTGGTGAGGCCCGAAGATCACCTGGAAGAGGGCCAAAGATCTACTAGTAGCTCACGAGCTACCTAATGAGCACCCCTAATCTACACTGTAGAATGAATTCAGTTTGGCACGACTTGAACTGCCATGGCTCAATGCTATGGAATCTTGAGAGTTGCAGTTTTACAAGGCAATTGGCCTTCTCTGCCAAAGAGTGCTGGGCCTCACCAAACTATAACTCCTATGATCCCATAGCATTGAGTCAAGGCAATAAAAGGGGTATAGGTGCACCCTTAGAGAAATAAGTTTTTGATTACTTCCACATGTCAAATTTGATTTCTGAGCTTTATGTTACAGAAGCCCATAAATTATATATATATATTGAACTTTTTGATATTTAACCTTTTAAAAATATGATAATGGGCAGATTTTCAGGTTTTCTATATACAATGAGACTTGGCTGACCTCTTTTACTTTAGCTGCAAAGGCTATGAAATCTCATATGGTAAAAGCAAGGGGGTGGGGGTTGTGTTTAATGCAGTGTGGTTTATTTCCTTTTGTCATCCAGGTTTACTAAACCACAGGAACAACTTTTCTTGGGGTATTCTGGTGAAGATGAAGAAATGCAAAAGGATGCCCACGTTACAGGGGAAAGAAAAGAATCCCGTGTGAATTTCTATGAAATCTAAGAAGATTTCTATCCAATCTGTGCTTAGAAAAGTGCACGTGGTGAGGAACCAAGCGGGGCATCTTCAACAAGACAAGATTAACTGCTTTGAACTGGATTATATGAAAGATAATCTGGGATAAGAAGATAATCTGGGATCAGATCCTGGGCTATAGGAGAGTGTAGATCTAGCCTTAAGCATAATACCAGCCCACTTAACTGCTCAACAGAGCAAAAAAAAAGTTACTTGTCGCCTTTGAGTATGTGAGAGATGTTGCCTCAGAAAGCAACTTTTCCAAGCTCTGGTATGTAAAACTATGAATTGATGTCATATATCTCAAAACATTATGCTAACAATATGACGGTGACATTTTTTTGCAATCACAACACAAGGAAGCATTTAATTCCATCCCAAGGTGAAGATACACATCAAGTAATAAAGAAGGGTTTAACTCTGTTTACTAAATATGATAACTCACATGGAGTAGCCAGCCTGAAACTACAAAACATGTATTTCAAACTGGTTTGCTCACAAAGTGTTTTTTTTCCTCCTGATCACATAGGGCTTTATATATTTAGTCAATATTATAACATGCCTTAAATCTATGACTTCACTTGTCTCTTTTAACTTGTGCATAAACACTAAACAAAAAACAGTTCTAAAGATTAAAGAGATAACAGTGCCATGTGTATGATCGGACACACACCCTGTTGCCATTTGGAGTCAAGGAGATGCAAAGGTTGAACTTTCAAATTAGCCAACATCGTTGACTGTTTCGATTTTCATCTCTTCAGAACACAAATCTGGGCCCTTCCAGAGGGCCAAATTCCAGGACGAACTGGGATATTTAATCTCAATTCCTTCTTGGACTCAGGCCCCTCACCAGCCCCAAACCCCACAGTTTTGGTGGGCTGGTGACTACATGCCTTCTCAGGTCAGCCAGAGGTTGACCCAGGAGGGCAGTCAGCCAGCACACGGCTCCCCATTTCCCCCCAAAAAGTACCTGAGGGGCCTGGCTACATGCTTAGGCCCCACAGTGAAAGTACCTGGTGTGTCAATGTGACATGTTGGGAGACTTGGAGAGGGGAGGGAAGATTTCCCATCACATGTTTGGGACCTGTGGGGAATATCCAAATATTTCAGGGTTTTTGCATCTATTGTATTATTTAATATCCACATTCCTGATTCAAAAGAATTGTACTTCATAGTTCTCATAGCAATGCCAATAGTAATTTATTTCACAAACAATATTAGTGCCATTCAAATAGCATAAGTAAAAATAATTATCATAAAGCTCATAAGTCTCTCTTGTGGTAAACATTAGGATTGCAAGCTAACATAACTGGTAAGACTAATGCTTCATAATCTTCTCTGCCTTCAAACCCATAGTCTCTGTGGGAGAAAGGGAGTTGAAAGAGTTCCTGCAGAAAGGTAAAAGAGATGACAAAGGTGTGCTACCGCTGTTCCAAAACACCACCTTCCCAAACTACTTTGTAGTGACAATCCATGAAAGTGTCATTACCCAAATACTAAAATAACCAATTTTGGTGCCAGGTACCTCCAAGCTCAAATTCAGAGTTCTGTTCTACTAAGGACTATTTCGTACTCTCTACGCCCGTCAACATTTCACAAACAAAAGTGAGCATCCATGGGGACAGGACACATCAGAATGTGGTCAAGATGGTAAAAGCTATTAATGGAGAAGAGCATTCAAGCTAGGAGAGATTTCAGCAGTCTGGCTTTACTTCATAACGCTATCCCATGAGGCAGGCAAACCAGCATTGCTGTTAGATGACCACTTTGCTGAAATTGCCTATGATATGACGTCATGTGCATCCCACTGCCAGTCTGCTTCCTCCCCATGTTTTTCCCATTCCTAGCTATCTACAAGTTCCTAGCTATCTCTATAGCTCCCAACCCTATAATCTACCTTGGTGTGTTGGTTCCTTCCATTTCTGTGTTGTCATGCCAGCAGTAAAGTAATATTAGTGGAGGAATTATCCTCCTCTTTGCTATTCGCAAGCTGACTGTTTTTCTATATTTGTCCTTTTTGTTTTTAAATGCTGGAATAGCAGAGTTGTGCTAAAAATAAAAAATGTAAATTAAAAAAGCAATACTGTGGGAATGCAGGGTTAATTAGGGTGTATGGAAGTATGATAATGGGACCACAAATTAGCTAGTTGGTACAACTGCACTAATGAAAAAGGTGAAATATTGAAGTTGCTCAAGCTAGTATGTATCCAGTAACAATGATAATGTGGCTCTTGTGAAATAGTGGGTTCATATGATAAAGTACTACTAGGAAAAGCAATATTCCACCTCCTCTCCTCTGCTGAGTTAACTAAATGAAAACTGCTTTTGCATTATAGTGGACAAGTCTACATATGGATCACCAAATGCAGCACCCAAACACGAAGCAAAGAACATGAAATGCACTACAGACTAATTCAGCCAGAGAAGTCAGCTATAGCAGAGCAATTGATGGGCACAGAACATTACTTGAGAACACAGAAGTGCTGGACTACTCTGACAAACATCACGTCAGAAGCCATTGAAATCCACAAGCATATAGACAATTGCAACAGAAAGGAGGAAACCATGAAAATGAACAAAATATGGTTAGCAGTATTGAAAAACATCAGAATCAAGACACTAAATAAAGAACACTACTCAGAAATGGGAATTTCAGACAGCAAACTGCCAAGTGCCAATTAACACCTACCAAACAAAGGATGCCTCCAGGCACAACAAACAGGCTACCTCTAAGCAAATACGCTCACTGATTCACTTTGCAGCTGCAAGGCAACTCAATGCTAATCAAGCTTGCTAATTGCAACATTCACACTGGCTTCAAACAGACAAGGATTTTTTTATCCCACCCACAGATAGATAGATAGATAGATAGTAGGCATGAGAAAAAAGTTATGAAAATTAAAAGAAATCGTGATTTGTATGTAATGGGACTTTCTAGTTTATACGCATCACGGCAGCTAACCAGGAAGTAGACTTTCTTTTAATAATAATAATAATACTTTAATATTTGTGAGTCGCCCTCCACCAGTGGTGCTCCGGGCGACTTACATCATTTAAAAACCCTAAAAACAGCAATGTACAGCAGTTTAAAACAGATACATGTCTGAGGAAAGGCTCAGACATTCAGAGGTACCGATCAGGCCCCAAACGCTAGGCGGAAGAGCCAGGTCTTTAGGTCTGACCGGAATCTAGTTAGGGTCAGAGTGGCTCTGAGGGCAGGTGGCAATGAGTTCCAGATCCTGGGGGCCGCCACGGAAAAGGCTCTCCGCTGGGTTTCCATCAGCCGAGCCTCTCGCACCCCAGGGATGGTCATGCGATCGCCATTTATGCCACGTGCTGGCCTCACGCTGCGTTGGACCGTCAGCCGGTCACTCAAGTAGGCTGGCCCAATATTGTGCCGAGCTTTAAAGGTGAGCACCAGAAGTTTGTAGAGGTGAGCACCAGAAGTTTTACGGTCCTTGAGGCCAACAATTTGCGTTATGATCGTAATAAATTCTTAATTATTGTACTACTCACTTCTCCCTGTCTTCTCCCCCTCATTTCCTTCCCGCCTTCATTCATCTTCTTTTTTCCCCCCCGCATTTCTATGGGGAACTGGAAATGACGCTGCTGTGCTAGGCATTCTGGAAAGTGTAGTCCTCCACGCTTCTCCCCCCCTCCCTTCTCTTCCCCGTTGCTCTGTCTTGCCCCACCGCAGGGGCCAACTCACACACACGCGCACACGCTTCTCCTCCTTTCTCTCTCTGCACTCTCTCAGATGCTTCTCCCCCCCCTCTTCTCTTCCCCGTTGCTCTTTCTTGCCCCACCGCAGGGGCCAACTTCACACACACACACACGCTTCTCCTCCTTTCTCTCTCTGCACTCTCTCAGATGCTTCTCCCCCCCTCCCTTCTCTTCCCCGTTGCTCTGTCTTGCCCCACCGCAGGGGCCAACTTCACACACACACACACACGCACTTCTCCTCCTTTCTCTCTCTGCACTCTCTCAGATGCTTCTCCCCCCTCCCTTCTCTTCCCCATTGCTCTGTCTTGCCCCATCGCACGGGCCAACTTCAGCCCTCCAGGTGTTTTGGACTTCAACTCACACCATTCCTCACAGCCTCAGGCCTCTTCCTTTTCCTCTCAGCCTGGGCAAACTTGGGCCCTCACTCCCTCAGGATCGGGGTGAGAGAGAGGCAGCGAGGAGCGAGGGGGGGCTCCTCCTCCTTTTTTGCTGCTTCCAAGAATAGAATACCCCCTCCCTCCCTCCTTCCCTCCCTCCTTCCTATTTGGAGAGTCCCATCTAGAATTCAGTGTGATTTATTCAAGTTTTGGTCTACAACTCCCAGAAATTCCAGCCAATTTACCAGCTGTTAGGATTTCTGGGAGTTGTCGGCCAAAACCATCTGGAATGCGCATGCGCTGGCATACGAACTACTAACGAATTTTGTTAGTAATTAAGTTACATTTTAGAAATTTTTGGAAAATTTTTTGTAAGTCTTTCTTTTACTAATCAACAAAAATCCCCCCCCCCCCCATTAGATTTCCGATTTCCTATTTTTGGGTTCTAAACCATGCCTAATAGATAGATAGATGATACACACACACACACACACACACTCAACTTGCCTCATTTCCAACAGACCTCTGAACAAACCTCTGAGGATGCTTGCCACAGATGCAGGTGAAATGTCAGGAGAGAATACTACTGGGACATAGCCATACAGTCCGAAAAACTCTCAGCAACCCAGTGATTCCGGCCATGAAAGCCTTCAGTGAGATGCTTTTGCATTGTTGACTTCAGTTTTAAGTAACTGAAGTAAGCTGAGCAGAAAAGGGTAACAAAGAAAGAGAAATTTGGACATTTTGAGATCAGCTTTAAAAGTGTGACAACAGAGGACTATTCTTGCCAAATTTGGAGGGCACGCCATTCCCTGTACCGCCAATTGACCAAAATACATTAACAGTGTTGATATGGTGGCATATGCTGCTGCTTTGCAATATATGCCTCCTTCTGTGTTCTTGTTTGTATCTGGTGTATATCATGGTGTGTGTCTGCTATTACATAAATGAACACCGCATGTTTGTGCCCCTCTTCTAGAATATTCTCTTTTTTTACTCATGCTAAACACTGGAACCTTTAAAGGGATGGGATCCATCAAATCTCCTTGGCAAAATTTTTTACAAAAATACTAAAAATCTTTTTAAATTCCTAAAAGCAATCTCAAAATCCAGTTTTAAAACCATAAAACATGGCATTTTAGACATTAAATGCCATGTGGAACAGTACTGTTTTGGCTGCTCATCAAAAGCTTTTAAAGGATGGGGCCAGCCTAACTTCCTTATGTAGGAAATACCACAATCCAGGCAAAGCCAAACTGCTGGCCCATTGTCATTTCAGCTCCAGATACTTGCTTTCTCTCCAGTTGTGGAGTCCTTTACCTCTTGCCAATGCTTGAACTGGGCTGCCCAACAGCTGCCTCTTCCTGAAGTCACTTGATATCCCACCAGCTAGCTCCATCAGGCACACAAACAAGACCCTAGAGCCCTAAGCCATTAATGGAGGACTGTGTTGCTCAGATTAGTCACTCTGCGATCCTAATGCCACCCAGATGTTATGCACAGAAAGTGTTGCCTGCCCTGGCTTTTCTGATTAACAGACCTCTTTACTTTTCTCTCCTTGGCCCCCATCACCATGCATCCACTGTCACCAGCAGCAAGTGCAGGAAAAGAGAAAGCTCAACATCTCTTCAGGACAAGGGCTTAATATAAAATGTCAAATGGGATCTTTTTATAGGTGGATAAAAGCCCTGGTGTATGTCATCTAACACACTTAGCTACATTGCTCCAATCAGTGGAATTTGTGGGTAGTCTGGGACCTTTCTGGCACACCATGCCAGGACAACAAAGGCCGTGTATTCACAGACGTTGGTGGAATTAAGGATGCTGACATAACTGAATCTATGAGGTGCCCTCAATCCCATTCCCTGTTCTTTAGAAAAGACCACTTAGATTTGATGGGCTCTTCATCTTTGCACAGCACAATCTGAGACCTTAGAGCTGTGTTCTCAGGTTTGTTTACTTGGGAGGCAACTGCAGTGATTTTCATTGTGTATTATGTAAGCAATTCCTCGAGATAGGGAGCTGTTAACATTCTCTTTTTTCCTGGCAAATGCATCCCATACAATTTGGTTTTGACATAGCTTCTATGTGATGATAAGGAAGCTGCTTATAGAAATCACTACTGTCCTCCAATTTACTCTTCAAGAATCTCTGGAAGTCCTCCAGAGACCTCTGGAGGGGTTAATCATAGTCACACTGGAGGGCCTAGAGATTCCTACAGAAAACATTTTAATTAAGCCTGTGAATAATCAAATCCACAAAAGTCGAACCCGTAAATGCGGAAAGCTAACTGGGAGCATACATGATATCACCTTTGTGGTCACCCCTTCGGATCGAGATGGGGTTATGCTAGGAACCTCTTCTACTGTGGTAAGTACCTATATGTGAATTTAGATATATGGATATGGTTTTCTGGGTTATTATTGTGGTAGCCTGTACCTTGTACCTTATTATTTATATGTAACCCTTTAGGACAATAACTTGTAAAATGGATATATAAGCCTTGAAAAAGATTCTGAAACAGATTAACAGAGGCCCCGATGCTTAAGGATTACCTTTCCGTTGGCTTGCTTTCCATCGGATCTCCTTGGAGCCTGGCTATTGTGCTCCAGTTCTTGTTTCTGGTTTGGATATTTTCCTATGCTGGTCTACTTATCTACACCCGTATCCCGTCGATTACAAATATTGTTTTGATGAACTATGGACTCTAAGACCATTGGGTCTTCTGCACTTCTATGATTGAACTCTATATTGAACATTGCGTCTTCCTTGGCTGCGCTTGGATACGGTAGTATGTACGATAGTGTCCACTTTCTATTGTGTTATATCTAATATATACTTTGAACTATACAGTGTGCTGACCTCTGTGTGTTGTACTTGACCCTAACCCTGAGTCAGATTTATAGAGTGCAACTCCTACAACAGATCGATTTCTTTGTATTCCATAAAAAAGCAAACTTAGAAACTTAGAAGGTTCCTATAGGGTGCCCACAGTATTTGGAATAAGAAAAGGTCCTTACATTGGTGGCAGAGTGTGGATAATGGAAAGCTCTTGGGTTATAGCAAATCTTTTAAGTGGAGTTTTTCTCTAGTGTGATGAAGTATTCCTAGATGCGAAGATTACTGCAGACGCAGACTGCAGCCAGGAAATTAGAAGACGTTTACTTCTTGGGAGGAGAGCAATGACCAATCTCGATAAAATAGTGAAGAGTAGAGACATCACACTGGCAACGAAGATCCGCATAGTTAAAGCAATGGTATTCCCCGTAGTAACCTATGGATGTGAGAGCTGGACCATAAGGAAGGCTGAGCGAAGGAAAATAGACACTTTTGAACTGTGGCGTTGGTGGAAAATTCTGAGAGTGCCTTGGACCGCGAGAAGATCCAACCAGTCCATACTTTAGGAAATAAAGCCCGACTGCTCATTGGAGGAAAGGATAGTAGAGACAACGATGAAATACTTTGGCCACATAATGAGAAGACAAGAAAGCTTAGAGAAGACATTTATGCTGGGGAAAATGGAAGGAAAAAGTTAGAGGGGCCGACCAAGGGCAAGATGGATGGATGGTATCCTTAAAGTGACTGGATTGACTCTGAAGGAGCTGGGGGTGGTAATGGCCAACAGGGAGCTGTGGCGTGGGCTGGTCCATGAGGTCTGAAGCAACTGAACAAATAAACAACATCAAGAAAGATTGTTTACATTATTTAATTTCTCTCCTGTATTAGTACTGTATGTTCTCTGTTTTTATATGTTATGCTTGTAAACCGCTCCGAGCCTCCGGGGAGTGGCAGTATAGAAGTTGAAATAATAAATGAAATAAATTTTTAAAAACTCCACTTAAAATTCGATTTCTGCCTCCTGCAGAATTCTGGTGTTTGTAGTTTAGTGAGGCTGTTAAAGGCTCCTCCTTAAACTACAAATCTCAGAATTCTGGAGGAGGCAGAAACCGGAATTTTAGTAGATTTGTTCTCTAGTGTGATGAAGTCAGAATCTTATATATGGTGAGAAGGGGGTAGAATCTTCCTAGACATATAGAACTTTATTGTAAATATTGAATTTTAAAGCTCTTTTAGAAGGAACTAAAATTACAAAACAGTAAATAACATCACCTCCTTCTTCCACACATCAGATAAAACTGCACAGTTTTGGAGCAGGAAAGCCATAACAAATCGAAGCAGAGGCATATGGCATCATTACCAACTTTACCATAAATAACAGCTCACTGCAATGTTGCTACAAAGCACAATGCCACACAACTGTAACAAAAGGCATTTCAACTGAAGAAATTACAGAGAAAACAAACAGCTTTGCTATGTAACCAAAGAAATGAGAACAAATTGAACTTTTCAAAAAGAAATGTATACAGAAAGATGATCGGCATGATGTCAACTCTCTAAAGAAATTACTTGGCACTGGAGAGAAGAGGAGGCAGCAATGCACACAATTCCCAGTCATAGCTGAGCGGATCTCACTACTAATTATTCTGCAGCTGTCCAACAGATAGTATGGGAATGCTGACAAGCCACTTGACTTACATGACCACCAAACAGCCATATCTGATGTCATTTCTCAAACATGTTGGGTGACACAAGTTTTGGGGTTTTTTTGCAAATATTCTTTGGCTGGCATCAAAACACAAGCCATGCCGTCCTGTCTGCTCCATGGACCATTGATATCAAAATAAATCCAGCCAGCTGAACACAGCATTGAAAGACAGGAATGTTCTCAGAACATACAATTGATCAATGACACTGGAACACAAATCAATCATGAACTTATTCTTGGTGTGTCAAATTTGTACCCTGATGGTATGTCAAAGTCTTTGTATTTTGGGGAGGAAGTTATTGGTTCCATGCTACAATTTAGTTGGGGTCACTATGTGGAGAAAGGCCTTTTACACACACACACACACACACACACACACACACACACACCCCAAATGTGGAATGATCTCTTCCTTGCAGTAAGGCAGGCTCACAATAATGGTTGCATTCATCACTCAGTAAAGATTTTCTTGCTCCTTGGATATTTATTTCATTGACAGATAATATGAGTTAACCTTGGTTTTTTAATTATTTGCTTAATTGATTTTATAGTTTTGTTGCTTTCAACTCTGTTTTGTTGCACCAGTTTTTAATGTAATCTGGATGTTTAAATCAAAAGCAATAAATAATGAAATGCATATTTGAGTTTTCTCATCTTGTTTCTTGATCTAATCAGCATGGCATCCCTGCAAGGTGGGCATTTGCCTTATTCTTCTACTCTAGAGGGCCTTATATTTAGGATGGTCTCTACTCAGTAAAATCTAACTACATACAGTACCTATAGCCAGATCAGTGCTGGAGGGATTATCTGAGACTTCCTTGGAGTCCTCCTGACGTCATAGAGAATAAATTGTCACTGTATGTCTGGCTATAGTAAGATATCTAAATGTTTCCTGGCTACTCAGCACTCTCTACAAGCCACTACATAGCCATGTCTGGTGGGTCAAAGCAGCAACATTCAGAAAGGCTTTAAGCAAAGGAGAGATGGCATATATAAACTTGGTGATGAAATGCACTTTGTAAGTGATATACTTACAACATCATCATACTTAACAAAACAAGCATCCTAGGATGCTTTGAGCCTTTTGGGGGTATGGAGTCTCATGATAGCCATCACACTGTGTGACTTCCGACAGAGGTCCTGCCCCCAACCGGGTGGAAGCATCCTTGGATACTTCCATCCAAACATGGGAACCTTCCTGTGTTGTGCTGGCTGCAATGCTCAGTTTGGGCTACGTTCCCCTCATGTGATGGGGGAAGCATCACCTTGTGCCTGTCGTTTCATCACGTTTGCTGGCAAAACGGATGGGGGGCTTCCCTGTGTTATAAGATTGTAGTAAGTTCCTGTTGTGTAGATCTGAACCAGGGATGTCTTGATTCACCATTGCAGGTACTATGTCTCCATATTTCATGCACTTTTCAGTTTGTCATTACAAATCCAATTGCAGGGATGGGATGGCAGAGAGAGTGACACTTTGGATTTCCAAATTTCAGTTACAGTTTAGATTTGATCCAGGTCAGATCAGATTAGAAGCAAACGAGAGCCAATCCAAATCAACTAATTAGGTTCCAAACCTATTTAGGGAGCTATGGTCAGCCTCTTTTTAAAGTTCTCTATTACAGATCCACTGAATGTTGTCTGGACTAGTAACCTTCAGGGTTCACACTCCTCTTCTGTAAAATTGTCTTCAGTGCTTTCAAAACACTTGCCTTTTATGCAATTCTTCCCCTATGCATAAAATTCTTCTACTCATGCATAAGCTGAGATCGTAGACCAGGTGTGGGCAAACTTCGGCCTTCCAGGTGTTTTGGACTTCACCTCCAACAATTCCTAAGAGTCGGTAGACTGCTAGAAAGTGTTGGAGTTCAAGTCCAAAAACCTGGAGGGCCAAAGTTTGCTCATGCCATGTCTACAAGTTGAATATCACTTACTTGGAATTCCAAAATCCAAAATACTCCAAAATTATCCACACGAGAAAGTGTATTTTTTGCTTTATAATATTTCAGTGTGCAAAATTATTTAAAAGATTGTGTATACAATTAATTTCAGGCTATGTGTATAAAGTGCATATGAAATATATAAACAGTCCTCCACATTCACTGGGATTAGGAGCACAGGACCCTTGTAAAAATGAAAATAATTTCTTTCTTTCTTCTTCTTTTCCTTCTTCTCATTCTCTCTTTTCCTCTCATTTTTCTTTTCTTTTTTCTTTTTCTTTCCTTCACCCTCACCTTTTCTTCCCTCTTTCCCTCCCTTTTCCCATCCTCATATCACTCTCTTACCCTAAAGCCCCCAACTTTCTGTTTAAAATATTGTACTCGAAAATCTGAATAAACTTTTTTTTAAAAAATGAAAATCTGTAAATAAAGAAAATAACAGGATTTTTTAAACTGAGAGAACACCTCTCTAGGAATTTCTAGACCCTCCAGCACAAATCTGTAATCTGCTGGAAGCTAACCACAGAATCACACTGGAGGGCATAGAAGTTCCAGAGGTTTCCCTCTAGGACTCTAGGGGCCCATCTAGACAGTACCTTTATTCCAGGACCTTCCATTGTAAACAGGAGGGTGGCCAGACGCCGTTCCCTGTAAACACAGAAGCAATTGCTACAAAAGACAAAAAACACAAGATTTCCAGGTGCGGGAATATCATGGTATTGAGCCAAATATGTGGATCTTCACATGACTGTATGACCCTGCAATCATGGATACCAAGGGAATCAGTAGCTACTGAAATGGACATCCAAGTGCCACCTCTGTGTTGATGGAGGCAGGCAGGATTTCCCCACTGGTTGTGGGGGGTCGGGAGCAGGTGAGGGTTTGCCCTCCTGATTGGTCAGTGGGCCACTGTGTGACACAGAATGCTGGACTAGATGGGCTGAGGCCCGATTCAGCATGGCTCTTCTTATGTTCTTATGTTCTTATGTAAATCACAGGATTTTTAAAATCTGAGTTTGTCCCCAGGCTTTAGATGTTTGTTCCTGATTGGTCAGTTCCTAAAAAGAAGGTGACAGTTGAGTAGAACGCGAAAACTTTGTTTGTGTGCCAGAAACATCATGAAACATGAGGACGACACATTTTCTCTGGCCAGAATAAAGTTGTGGCCGCTTAGTCAATGTTGTACATCTTTTCACAAGAAGAGCAATCAGGAACAGGCATGTATAATCCAGGAACAACACTCTGTTTGCACAGATGGCCCTGTAGCATATATAACCCAGGAATGGAACTTAATACTATGATTTGCATGTTCGCATGTTCACACCTCCAGTTTTTCTGGTGGAACTCCTGCAGCGGCCATCATGGAAGCCTCTAAATCCAACAACAATGCATCTAGTCTGGATAAGTCTGTATGTGAACCTCTTCTGAAGCCTCAGGATGTTTTACCCCTATTTAAAACCTGTGATTTAATGCTGTCTGCAAGTGCTCTAGGTCTCCCAGCATATAACCAGAGGAAGTTGGCCATAAATTCAAACTGGAGGATGTAAAGAGTGGATTTTAATCCATTCTGTGAATAATCAAATCCATAATAGTCAAATTCACAAATGTGGAGGCTTGACACTAAATGCATTTCGTGTTTAGGCCTGGGACCCATCTCCAAGATACCTCATTGCGTATATGCAAGTATTCCAAAATCTGAAAAGTCTGATATATGGAACATTTCTGATCCCAAGCTTCTTGGATGAGGGGCTCTCAACCTGTATTGATTTTTTTGCGCTTGGGGTGTAACTGGAGTCTGGATTGTATTTCATTGATTTGTCTTGCTATATGTATGGAAAGACTGCCTGGTAGTAGGAAACTTTGAAAGCATGTATAGCTGAGCTGTACACCTTGCAATCTAAGACTCAAATGAATGGAATGTTTTCCATGGGCTCTTCCCCTTTACCATTAAGCTCTGGAGAATCTAGCTTGTGCTCTGGATCAACTTCCAAGCTCTTTTTTGAAATCACATAAACCCCTATAACCATTCATCTTTTTTTCAAATTTTCCAGAAATTGTAGCCAAATACCATCAATTCCCATGCACATTTATATGATATGTTTTATAACTTCTTCATATGTTTCAGAGCTCTTAGCATAAATTATTGCGAGTTATTCAAAAGCAGTTTTAAATAAAAAGGTCTGATTCTTTGATAGATCCCTCGTGCATCACATGAGATTCATCCATACATTTATAAAGAAACCAGTTTTAAATTACCAACTTGTACCAGCAGTTATGAACTTCACAGCAAAAGTTCAAGAGGTGTGCATCAAATGTAATAGAAATATAATCATATTTCCAAATAAAAGCCCTTCATCCGGAGCCAAAAGGTTTGATGAATATTGTTTAGCCACATTGCAGAACACTATAGACCAGCAAGAAATATAGGCACCCCAAGTTATGAACAAGATTGAGTCTATAGGTTTGTTCTTAAGTTGAATTTGTTTGTAAGTCAGAACAGGTACATTTTAAAGTGTAGGTCCAGCCAAATATAGATATAGATGTTTTAGCATTGGATAGCATAAGGAAGGGTTAACTGCCCTGAGTCCCCTCAAAGAGAGAGGGAGGTCTATAAATGAAGTTTTATTATTAATTTTTTTATTATTATTAACACCCCTTTGGTTTTTGGTCTGCTGTCTATGCACCTGTTCAGAAGATTTCACCTCACTTTCTGTCCCTGTGATAATGGATTTGGGGGGGGGGGGATAGCTTGTGGAAAAACAATTGTGAAAATTTTGGAATACACAGATTTGCATACTCATACATGCATCATGAGATATCATGGAGATGAGACCCAAGTTATGGCGCCCCCAACGGGGCTTGTTTTGCATTTGTATTGTTTTGCATTTGTATTGTATACCTGTTTGCCATTTACTTGCATGGCCTTTTGTTCTGCCATGTGGACTGTGATAGGAGGAGCTTTGTCTTGGTGCCCACCTGGCATCACCACTCTGAACTCCTCCCCTTTCTGAGGTCATCTGAGGGGCAGGACGTCCTCTCTTTGGCCATTCCAAGGATAGCTCATGGACGAAGCAAGGCGGAAATCTAAAGCTCGCTTAGACAACGCATCTTTGTCCACGTATAGTTTTCTCCCTACGCTCTCAAGCCAGGACTACAGTGATAGGAAGGCCAGCCCTTCACCCAAAGACTGTAATTTCTGGGGACCTCAGAACTTCGTGTGTCGGAGGACCATTTGAGGAGCAACAAAGGACACCTGGAATCAGAAGAAAGGTACCTTCATTCTGCATGAGGCAAGTGAATATTTTCCCTTTGTTTAAATGACACTTTTTGCAACCCACTTCAAGCTTTTTGGACCATCAGTTTTTACTGATTGTAAACAAATAAACCATTGTTTTGAGTTCACCTTTTCTTGGGTCCTGAACTCATTGCTTAAAGACTCCAGGTTTTCTTTTATGGGAAAGCTAAACGCGAACCCCAGGGTCTATAGAAGCTTTGCCCTTTCTTAAAGTCCCCTTTTTCGGCCCTGGCGGGACACCACACAAGTCTAAACACAAAATGCATGTATGTTTCATACACATTGTCTGGAGGCATTTTTAATAATTTTGTGCATGAAGCAAAGTTAATATACTGTACATTAAAGCATCCGAAAGCCAAGCTCAGCCACTCCTGTGAGCAATTTTGGATTATTTTGGATATATGAGTGCTCAACCTGCAATAAGCAATTTAGGGCCCTTCCATACTGCCCCTTTAACCCAGGGTCTAATCCCTTATTATCTGCTTTAAACTGGAATATATGAGCTCCCACTGCCAGATAAACAGGCAATCTGGGATCCTGGGATAAAAGGGCAGTATGGAAGGTCTCCAAGTCAGAATGTTTGTAATTACTCAGTGTGACATATGAATCTCTTCTACATACATGTCATAC
This sequence comes from Anolis apletophallus, assembly GCA_030556195.1. Taxonomy (NCBI): domain Eukaryota; kingdom Metazoa; phylum Chordata; class Lepidosauria; order Squamata; family Anolidae; genus Anolis; species Anolis apletophallus. The sequence continues at coordinate 97,511,030 of JARBWK010000006.1, read as the reverse complement.
ACATTCCCATTGATGTTTTTGACCAAAGCAGAACGTTTATATTCTATTCTAGATGCAGAAGTGGAGATGCACACACAACACCATTGCACATGGATCTGCATTGTGCATGAATATGAAGTACTTCTGGGCATGCATTGGGTTGTGCATTAGGTTGCACTTTTGGTGTCTTGGTTCACTCATGCAACACCATTGTTCAACACAAGGGATGAGTAGTTAAATGTGTAACTCCAAATTTTTGCAGGCCTGTGGAATCCTAGCTATCATATCTAACAACTCTGGCTCAAATTGTAATAGATTAGCTTTTATTGTTGTATGTGTCGTATTGTTGTATGTGTCTGATGTGTTTAACAGGGGATTGTGTGAAGTTGTGGTGGTAAAGATTATTGTATTTGACTGAGTTTTGTGAGTTGCTCAAGGCTAGTGTTTTATATTAATGATAAAATATTTGTTTTGGGAAATATTGCCCTTTTGTTTAGTGCAATTTATTTCTCTGTATGTTTGTGTGGTTGTAGGTTTATTCCTTTGATTGAAATTAATAAATAAAAAGTACATCAAAGGTAATGATTTCATCATAGGCACATGCTCAAAAGTTAATTAATGTTACGCTTCCACTATAGGAGTCGTGGTGGTGCAATGGGTTCAGCTCTTGTGCCAGCTGAACTGCTGACTTGAAGACCTGAAGGTCGGCGGTTCAAATCCGCAAGACTGGGTGAGCTCCCATCTGTCAGACCCAGCTTCCTATGCAGGGACATGAGAGAAGCCTCCCACAGGATGGTAACACATCTGGATGTCCCCTGGGTAACATCCTTGCAGACGGCCCATTATCTCACACCAGAAGCAACTTGCAGTATATTCTCAAGTCACTTCTGACACGATAAAAAACAGCTTTCACTATTGCTGACATTCTTTGTTATTGGTCACCCAAACAAACAAATTTTAGTGTCTTCTCGATTCAGCTCCTTTGCCTAAATCAGGGGGGCACTTATTTTTTCCAAGGGACCACATAAGAGCCAAAAAATATTATGGAGGGCCGCACCTAAAGGCTGAACTACATTCTAATCTACATTATTTATTTATTTACTATATTTACTATATATTACACATCATTAATATTAACATATTAATATATCAAGAAATATTCATATATTATTAGTATTAATATCATAATTATTATATTATAGTGTATATATAGACATTATAATATAACATTATATTATATTATTTATTATATTATTATTATAAAATTATTATAAAATAATAATAAAAATCACTAAAATAAAATGAAATGGAATTCAAGAAGACAAGGTACGAACCAAGATAGAGGCTGACATCCTCAAGAGAGGAAGGATCCCAAGATGGAATGGCCAAATGGACCCAGCCCGGAGAATGACAAAGCGGCCGCAGCAGACAATCGGAGGCTGCAGGCCTCTGCCCGCTCTTGCGCCCAGCCGTTCCCCAGCTGATCGTCCTGCCATGGAGTGCCTGCCATCCCGGGAGGTGATCTGGGCCTGCAGCGGGAGCAGTCGGCGACCTGAGGTGGCTGATCGCCCTGGCGACCCAGAAGAGGATCAAGTCTTCCGGGTCACCAGGGCGTTCAGCCGCCGCGTGTCGCCGACTGCTCCCGCTGCAGGCTCGGATCGCCTCCCGGGATAGCAGGCACTCCAAAGCTGCCGTTCCTCCGATTGTTCTCCGGAGCGGCAGGCTGTCTGCCAACACAGGCCCCACAGCCCGCGATGGGATGGCGGCAGTGGCACCCCTTCCTCTTGGCCCCGCCCCCGATGCCCTTCTCCCCGGGCTGAACATAAGCGGCTGTAGGTTGCCCAGGTCTGGCCTAAATTCTATCCTGATAACATTTTATTCCATTTTAGATTACAGAAACTATTGGTCTCCACTCAGATCTAAAACCTTTGGTACTTTGGTGTGTGAGTGGGTGTCTGATTGAAAGATAGCTTCCTGTTATTATTATTTTTTTACAATTCTGATCAGCACAGTTTTGCTATCACTGTAGTGTAGAAAAGGATCAGTGGAGTGAGCCTTTTTGGGAACCAAGACAGCAAGTCATTTCATAATGTTTAACTGCAATAACTCATAACATGCAGAAAGTAGATCTCTTAGTGGCACACAAAGCTATGTGCGTGTATTGGCTCTCCAATTCCTTTGGTTCCAAATTATTTTTCTCATTCTTCTCTTTCCAATAAGCAGGTTGTATAATGCATAATATTTTGTCCATATGCCCATTTCACTTCTTGACATTTATAATTGGTTGCTACTTGCCATGGAAAAAAACGATGTTTACTTATTGTATTCCATGATATGGTAATAATTCTATGTAGCCTAAAGCAATGGAAGGAACAAATTCATCCATCTTTCCATTTCTGACTCCCATCCCCTAACTACACCCAATAGTTCAAATCTGAATTGTTAGAGGAGGCTTTTTTTTTACTTTCTCCTATGACAATAAAATAATATTCCCCTCCTTAACATGACTGCCTGCAATTCTTAGATCTTAAATAATCATGGAAGCTGAACGTTTGTTTGGAAGTTCTCCAGTACGAAACGCAAATGCCAATATTTAAAATCCTTTTCAAAGGTTTGAAGTCGTTTTTTATTTTAAGAGCTCAGATTATAATGACTGTTGTCCGTCAACCCGGGTTAACTTTCTTGCCAGGGATCTTTATTGTTTCTTTCTTATTACATGGTATAACCATTCTTTGGTACTCATTTCCTGTAGAAGATTACTTTTCAGTATCAAGCTTCGCAAAAGGGCCTTTTTCTCAAGCCAAGGTCTGCAAACCTGTGTAGCAGTACAGTGGGGCAACTTTCCAGTTATTGCCGACTGCACAGAAAAAATATGGTGTCTGCTGCAGCTCTTCTTTCTTTTCATATTTACTGCTGTTTATGATCACAAGCTGTACTTACCTAAAGAATCATCAAGGGCTGTTTGCAATGAAACACAAAACCAAGAAAAACTTGGCTGGTTTGGGGTTTCATTTACAAAATCAAATTGCAGTCAGGTTTCTTCCCCCTCAAAGGTTTGCAGCCCCTTTGGAGTGAGCGTCAGCCCGGTTCTGAGTGAACTTGAGCAGATTTATGGATTTTACACTGAAACAAGAGATGGCTTAAATAAACACCCGGGCTTCTTTCAAAGAATCTGGATCCATAATGGGCTGAGAGGGACTGTAGTATATTACAAGAAAGGGACTTAACCAGATATTAGCTTCAGATTTGATAGTTTAGCGATCACACAAGCTATTCTTGTAACACCTCAGCACAAAAAAAACCAGAAATCAAAGTGAGCCTAGAAAGAATGTAATACTGGAGCATTAGCAGGCCTTGCTCAGGCAAACAGTAGAGGCAGTGAAACTACTCCTGCATTAGATGCCCATCCAGACAGTATCTTCATCCCAGGAGCTTCCACAGCAAACAGGAGGGTGGCCAGATGCCATTCCCTGTATACACAGAAACAATCGTTACAAAAGGCAAAAGAACACAAGATTTCCAGGTGTGAGAATATCACAGTTTTGAGCCGAATATCCGCATCTTCGAATATCTGTATGTCCCTGCAATTGGAAATCACGGGATTTTCTTTTTCTGGGTTTGTTCCCAGGTTTTAGATGTTTGCTCCTGATTGTTTGGTTTCTAAAAAGAAGGTGACAGTTGAGTAGAACAGTGTTTCCCAACCAGTGAACCGTGAGCTATCAATCAATCAAAACTTTATTACGGTCACAGACCAGCACAAAGCGGGCACAAGCACCCTAAGAGGAGAAGGACAACTCCCCAGTAAACAGTTATTTAAAATCAGACTAGAAAACAGTATAAAATATATTTTAAAAGACAGGACATTGTTGCCTTACGATGTCAATCATCACCCGTCTGATATTAAGGGCAGCAGCACAGAACTTAGCAACACTGTAAGTCATTGCAGTGTTAGAGTCCAACTCACAGACTCGCCCCAGAGCAAAGCGAGGCAAAGTGAGCAGAGCGAGGCTGGGATAGCCGTGAGCTATCATCAGGTGTGCCGTGGGAAATTGGAACCTCCAATACCCTTTCTTCCCCCTCCTGCCAAACACTTTTTTTTCTCCACTCGGGCTCCCTTCTTCCCAGCCTCGCTCTGCTCACTTTGCCTCGCTTTGCTCTGGGGTGAGTCTGCGCAGTAGCACCCACACGGGTCACGTCTTCCTCCTTCCCCTGTCCTCTCCTGAACACGCTCACGCTGCCCCCTCAGATCAAAATGGCAGCAGAAGCGGCAGTGTAGAAGAAAAAGTAAGTGCTCGGCAGGAGAGGGAAGAAAGGGCACGAAGGGGGAGGAAGAGGTCTCTGTTGAAAGCTGGCATGGACAAACTTGGACCTTCCAGGTGTTTTGGGCTCCAACTCCCACCATTCCTAGCAGCCTCAGGCCCTTTTCCTTCCCCCCCCCCTCAGCCACTTAAGCAGGAAAGGGCCTCCGGCTGTTAGGAATGGTGGGAGTTGAAGTCCAAAGCACCCAGAGGACTGAAGTTTTCCCATGCCTGTTTTAGGGACCTTAAAGTGGTGAGCCTCCTTCCAACACTGTGATTCTGGATAGAAAACAAACAACAACATAACATAACATTGTTTGAGTCCACAGTGCTCTCTGGGTGTAGGTGAACTACAACTTCCAAACTCAAGGTCAATTCCCAAGCAAACCCTTTCAGTACTTTCTGCTGGTAATGAGAGTTCAATATGCCAAGTTTGGTTCGATTCCATTGTTGCAAGAGTTCAGGATGCTCTTTGATTGTATGTTAACTATAAATTGAGCAAGACCTTCGTGTGTGTCTTTCTGCCGTTCCTGCTAGGATATCTATGTTGTGTTCATCGAAACAAGCCCAGGTTTCACACTGAGTATATAAATACATTTAAAAACATATTAACTATATGTATTACTGTGTTACAGTGTCATTTTGTGTCATTTTGGTTGGTGGTGTGCCCCAGGATTTTGTAAATGTAAAAAGTGTGCCGCGGCTCAAAAAAGGTTGGGAAACACTGGAGTAGAACATGAAATTTTGTTTGTGTGCCAGAAAATTTATGAAACATGTGGAGGGCACATTTTCTCTGGTCAGGAAAAGGTTGTGGCCCCCTAGTCAACGTTGTGCATCTTTTCACAAGAAGAGCAATCAAAAACAGCCATGTGTAACCCAGGAACATGTTTTTCTTCTGCATGAAATATTTCATACAGAACAATCATGCAATCTTCCATCTGCAGCCTGAAGTTGAAAGTGTCATACTTCCTGTTGCCAATGTCATCATCGTCTTTATTGTTTTAATTATTCCATGCTTTTCTTCCTGGAAATGGGACCCAAAGCTACTAACAACTTTAAAAGCAATACAATTAAAAACATGAAATATTAAAATAAAATTAGACCAATTCAGTGATTGAAATAATTGGTACTGTTCCATTATCCAGGTGGAGGCCACTAGGGAGCAGGCCCGGATTAACACTTTTTGGCGCCCTAGGCCACACTTTGGAATTACGCCCCCTTTAAGCCAACCTCTACCGCACGCCCCCCATTGGGAAGATATTGAAAACACGATTGAAACATCCTGGGGGAGCTGAAGTCCCAAATACCTGTAAGACCAGAATGTAAATGCCCCTCCTTTCAGATGAGGTAGCTTCATAACTCAAAAAAAGAACTCCACTTCCCAGCATACCCCTGCATCCGGCTCACCATCCGGCTGCCTCAGGAGGGCCGCGCGCTGCATTGTGGGGTTCGTAGTCTTCGCGAGGGACGCCGGCTGAGGCCCAAGGTGAAGGTGCTCGGGGTAGCAGAAAAGCCCTCTATCTCCCCTCCCTCCCTCCCTCCCTTCGACAGGAAGGGCGCGCGCGGGGGGGGAGCGCCTCCTCGGTGGAATGGCCTTGTGCGTGTCATCCTTGGTTACCGGGAGCTGCTGCCTCGCTTGGGCCGCCGCGCAACATGCCGCGCGTTGGGCTCAGGCCCCCGCCGCCCCAAGGAAAGGTCAGTGAGTGCATGAAAAAGCCTGTTTTCTGCCTGTTTTGGAGCAGAGCCAGCCCTGCCTGGATCAAAGGGTTGCCTGTGCCTTTAAGGATGGGCTTCCATACCACCGGGGAAGCTGAAGCAACCAAAAAAAGGACCCTCCCGAATGGCAAGGAAGCTATCCCACTCACCCACCCACCCGTTTTGGGGTGGGTGAGTGGGCTAGCTTCCTAGCCATTCGGGAGGGTCCCTTTTTGGTTGCCTCAGTTTCCCCGGCGGTATGGAAGCCCATCCTTAAGGGCACAGGCACCCCTTTGATCCTCTGCTCCAAAACGGGCAGAAAAAGGCTATTTCTGGCTCCGCAATGAAAGGGGGGAGGTGGAGGCGTGGGGAAGCGCACGCGAGGGAGCGGTGGGCGCGCACGGGTCTCGCACTCACTCACTCTCTCGCTCGGAAGGCAGGCTCCCCATCTGCTCCTGCGGATGGGAAGGACCACGGGGAGGGAGGGAAACAGGCGCGTGCAGAGCAGCCGGGGGCGCCCCCCTCAGCCTGTGCCCCTAGACCATGGCCTAGGTTGGCCTTATGGGTAATCCGGGCCTGCTAGGGAGTGCTAGAGGGAGAATGATAGTCCATTTTACAGGGAGGGAGTTGAATGAGGAAAATCATTTCCCCCGTTTTGGCTGGTTATTTCCCCTCTCCACTTCCCTTATCATAAACAATGGTTGATTCCACAACAGGGACATAGATGGGGGGAATAACAGCAAAACAGGTGAAAATAGTTTTACTCCTTCAACCCACCCTCCACCTCCATTCTCTGTCTGTCTCACTTTCTAGCACCCCTTAGTGGCCTCCGCCTGGATAATAGAGCAGTACCAAACAATTTAATTACAATATGGTTATAAATAAACTTAGCCTATTTGTTTCAAAAATCTGTCTGAATGAAAAGGTTTTAGCCTGTATTGCTACCTTGAAGTAAAACTTCATTTTCAAGACAATGATTCACACAGGAGGATTCTGCAAGCTTTAAGACAAAAAAGTAAAGTTTCCAAGCTTTACTTAAGAGCAAAAATGTGTCAAATAAATGTTACTTAACAATATAGAGTTATGGGACTCAAAACAGATTTTACAATGGCTCTAACCCAAATAGAATTGATACTACCATTAGGCAGAATAAGGCAGGATCTCTCTCTCTCTCTCTCTCTCTCTCTCTCTCTCTCTCTCTCTCTCTCTCTGTGTGTGTGTGTGTGTGTGTGTGTGAAATGCTCCCTGGTATGGTTTTGTATCTTCCCATTGGGCTGATATCCATGCCCATGCCACACCAGTGGTTATCCAAATGGTACCCCATCTGTTGCCACTGCTTCTCATAATGAAGCCGATGAATTGCCTTCCTTTCCCTCCCTCTGCACCAGTGAGCAGAAGACCCACCTGGATAGTACAGAAGCAAAGTCCTGGGTTGCTGTAAGTTTTTGGGGGCTGTATGGCCATGTTCCAGAAGCATTCTCTCCTGACGTTTCACCTGCATCTATGGCAAGCATCCTCAGAGGTTGTGAAGTCTGGAGAGAATGCTTCTGGAACATAGCCATACAGCCCAAAAAACTTACAGCAACCCAGTGATTCCAACCATAAAAGCCTTCAACAATACATTGAAGGAGAGTCCCTTTTTAATAATGTTATTAAACACTATACATATAACAAAATACACACAAGACCAATATTAATAAAATGCAGGTTAAAATTCATAGTTTAAAATTGATTGGGTAGGCCTGATGGAAGAAAGAGGTCTTCAGTTGTGTCTTAAATTCTGACAACTGATTTGGCTGTCAAAGCTCTTCTGGCAGTCTTGGGGCAGCCAATAAAAAGATCCTCCTGGTGAAATTCCCCTCTCCTCCTCCCAAGATGACCCAGGTGTCCCTTACTTGTGGGTTGGTGTGGCACCCCCACGGGGCTGATATTATATCTGTATTTGTATTTTGCTGTCCTCACCTGCAAGGCCTTTGTTCTATTGTTGCGGCCATGTGGGCACTTAGGGGCGGAGTTGTGTCTTGGCTCCAAACCTGATGTCACCGCCCTTGACTCCTCTTCCAGAGGTCACCTGAGAGGCTGGACTTCCTCTTTGGCCCCATTCCAGAGACCACATGGGCATAGCAAGGTGGAATCTAAGCCATCTGGGACAAAGCAACTTAGTTCACTGCTACAAAGCAAACCTAAGCTTTCAGCCATAATTTACAGGGACAAAGGAAAGTCAGCCTTCGCCCATAGCCTGTAGATTTTGGGGATCCGGAGAACTTAGTGAGTCAAGGGAACCATTGAAAGCAAGAGGAGCCTGGAAACTAAGAAAGGCATCGTCACTCTGTAAAACTAAGAGGCAAGTGCTACCTTCCTTTTTCAAGGACCCCTTTTGCAACCTACTTCAAGCATTTTGGGCCACCAGCATTTTTACTGGTTGTATTCAATAACTCTTGTTTAGTTCACTATTTTTGAGTCTAGCACTCATTCTTAAAGATATTCCAGGTCTCGCTGTATGTGGGATGGCTTGTCTCTACCTTCAGGGCCATAGCTAGCATGTCCATCCTTTTAAAGCCTATTTTAGGCCTGAAGGCAGAAGAGTTGGAAAGCTTGTCCTTTATAGAGCAGCCAGGTGTCCACTATTATAAGGGGTGGGTTGTTGTGAGTTTTCTGGAGTGTATGGCCATGTTCCAGAAGCATTATCTCCTGACGTTTCGCCTGCATCTATGGCAGGCATCCTCAGAGGTTGTGAGATCCTCACAACTTCTGAGGATGCCTGCCATAGATGCAGGCAAAATGTCAGGCGACATTGCTTCTGGAACACGGCCATACAGTCCGGAAAACGCACAATAATAGTGGACACCTGGCTGCTCTATAAAGGACAAGCTTTCCAACTTGTCCTTTATACAGCGAGACCTGATTCGGCCATGAAAGTCTTTGACAACACATTATAAGAGATGTTCTTTATTATAGGGTTGGAACACTTTTCCTTTTATATAGCTTGGCCAAAATGCCAAATAAAAATGCCCCTCATAAAGGCATTAGTATATACATCATATCGTTTATGGATGTGGGTAATATGTTAATTTAATAGAGAACTGCATGGCTAAGTTAATTGAAAATGGTATTTCCTTTGGGATTTAGATGGAACACAAACTTCTTAATGGCTCCTTTCTAATTGCCAAGCCAACCTGTCATGAATGCCATCTGTCCCTTATTGCTATTTTGAAAAGCTGGCAGGACTACTTCAAGCAATAGTGGGACACACAGCAAGGCCTCTGTTGTTGCCTACATAAAGGAAGAGCTGTCCCTACAGACATATTGGTCCAAAACCATTGAGTCCCGGGTTTCAGTGTTTTTCATCAGTGTTAAATTCTATCACATAGCTGCCTATGGAAATGCAAGGATCATGGAGAAGACAAATGACAAAGATAGTTGATAAATTTCTAATGGAACTTTTCCATAAATACATATATATTTTAAAACATTTTTACCCCCATATGGTGAGCATGTTTTATGAAGTCTCTCATGTCACCCAACCGCCCCTTGTTAACATATGGTTTCCTAAATGTAGATGTTCATCAGCTTGACTTTCTTTAAAGCTACTAGTAAAACATGCCTAAATATGAAACAGATGCCCAAGTGCACTTTGGGATAAATGTATTATGGAGACAAAACCATCCCTCGTCTCCTCAATATTGTGTTCAAATGTAGCTAGTTTAAAGCAAAGAAGAAGAAGAAGAAGAAGTGGGCATGTGGCGTACACCTGCTTCCTGGTTGCGGCACAGTTCAAACTACTTTGTGCATTTAGTTTCTTGTTTGTGTTCCCTTCCCACCATCTGTAAACTGCGTAGCGTCAGTAAATTCTTACTAAGGTAATCTTTTGGACATTTAAAAAAAACAATTTGTAAAACCTAAGGTTTTATTGGTTGTTTTTGATCCCGCCCCCCATTTATACACTGTTGTACACTGGAAAAGCTGTAACCTGAGGTGAACAAATGTTCTCATTTCCAAAATCAAATATTTAATAGCTTAAATGAGTTTTCCAGACCTATTATATGCTGCACTACCTAAATGCAGGCATGTTTATCATTAGTAAATGGGTTTTTGATTTGTAACTGAATGTGCTACATCTCACCACTTTTGAGCCATTGCTACAATACACCTATTTCCATACACTGGTGTACAGGCGGTCCCCAAGTTACGAATAAGATAAGGTCTGTAGGTTTGTTCTTAAGTTAAATTTGTATGTAAGTCAGAACACGTACATTTTTAAGTGTAACTTCAGTTATATATATATGACTGGAAATTGAAGGTTTGAATCCACAAGATTTCCCATTGTTAGACCCAGCTTCCGCCAGCCTAGCAATTCGAAAACATGCAAATGTGAGTAGAACAATAGGAACCACTTCAGAGGGAAGGTAATGGCGGCCCATGCAGTCATGCTGACCACATGACCTAGGAGGTGTCTATGGACATCACCGGCTCTTCGGCTTAGAAATGGAGATGACCACTACCCCCCCAGAGTTGGACTCAACTAGACTTAATGTCAAGGGGAAACATTTACTTTTTCATATATATGTATAGTGTGGCTAGCACAGGGAAGGGTTAACACCCCATAGTGTTTGTTTTGTTTTACCTCACTTTCCATCCCTGCGATACTTGGATTTTTGAAAAATTTGGCTAGTTGTGGAAACAAAGATTGGTGATAAAACTCCAGTGGAGACACCTTTTCCACATGATAACTATTTTAGAAGTGAATTTCCCTTCCTAGGGGTAGATTTCTCTCACTTTCTGTTGTCCCCCCTCTCCCTGCCCCATAAGCCAGATGTCTGTAACGTGGGGCTGCCTTTACTTGCAATTAAGTCATATGAGCCTATTATGGTGTTCCGTATCCATAGGTACTAAAAAGTGAAGGGACTAGGAGCTATGTGCAGGTTAGCCCACCCACAAGCCACATCGTTCCACTTCCACTGAAACCTTTGGGGTCCCCCATCACTGCAATGTATGGTGCACCATCATAACTTCGTCTTCTGCTCTCCCAAGATGCAATGTTCCCTACTAGAACATCCTGTTTTGAAAGAAATCCCAAGGGTAACAAAAGTGGCAGAGTTCTGTCCTGCTTTAGAGACTGACAGGCTTATCAACTTCTAGCACTCCAGATAACAAACACTATGCATCAATCTGAACAGGGATTACATTAATAGAGTCACACACATATGGATTCTTTATATGGGGATATTTTATTAATTAAATCCCATCTTGATATTTGCTTGATACTTAAACAAGCAAACAAAGTCAGATCAATACTTCTCTTCATTTGGAGGAAGCAAACTGACACTATTCATGTGTGTGGCGAAGCTTAAAAGTTACTTTTTAAAAGAACTGTTTGTGCAGTTTGTTACAAGATCTAAATATCTAGTTACTGCCTATATTAGTCGCCATTAGTAGTTTGCTGAATTGTTCATTGCCTGAAATTTGGAGAAGAATTCTGTTGTAGATGAGTCCTTGAGCGATGCTGGAAGCATGGAGATTGAAGCTAGAAGGGCAAAACGGGTTACTCGAGAGCAGGAGGAACGGGAGAGGAAAAGAATCCGGCAAATACTTAGTGAACCTGCTGATGATTATTCCTTTGAGGGTTTCTCTGGGGATGATGGGTTTGGCCATGAAGAGCCATCTATGGGAAGTGGGGATGGGGATTCAGAAGATGTGTCTACTGATATGGACTGGACTAAATTGCAGGAAGTGCGTGATGCTTATGCAGAACCAACAAGTAGCGATACATTTGTGGAGTTTACTGGGGATGGGAATTGGAGTTTGGATGATCAAACTTCATCTTGGGGTGAGCTAAGTCATGGCAGGAGAAGGAGAGCTTGGCAGGAAAGGACTGCACATGAAGCTGCAAGGGCAGCTGAAAGGGCTAATGATGGGGTGTTGGCTCATTCAAGTTCTGATGAGGATTTGTGAATAAAGTGAGGCTTGGAATCGGGGGTTCCTTGCAGTTGGCAAGGTGTTGCTGGGTGCCTGTTCCTGCGTTCCTGCGGACTGAATCTTGGACTTGCTGCTGCCTGTTTCATGTTGACCCTGGACTGGATTATTGCTGCTGCTGTTGCCTCCTCGCTTTGACCCAGATTGGTTTTTTGTTGCTGCCGCTTCCCCTCGCTCCGACCGGTTTTGACCACGCTGTTGCTGCCTTCCCGTTTCAACCTTTGGACCGCACTGACAATTCTTTGCTCTTTGCCTCTCCCCCCATTGATGATGACATCGCTTTGATTGACATTGTGCCTTTTTCCTTTGTTGCACCGCATTTTGGGTTTATTGTGGGTTTAAAGGGGAAATAATCTGGGTTTTGTGTTAAAGACTATTTTTGGACCAGTTTGGTTGTTATTTTATGTTCTTTTCACCCTCACACTGAAGTTTAAGTGTCTTTGGGTCAGTTTGGCCATTTTTGTGTTTTTGAATAAACTTTACTTTATACCTTACTGGGCTTGGTGCTTTAAGCCCCTCTGTGTTGTGACAAATTATTTCTGTATCTTGCAAAAAAACATTTCTAGCTTTCCAAAAGAACAAGGGAAAGAGATATAGCGGGCAATTCATATCCTCTAGAGCAGAGGTGGGCAATTATTTTTTCCAAGGGGCCACATGAGAGGCAAAAAATATTATGGAGGGCTGCACCTAAAGGCACAACTACATGCTAATCTACATTATTTATTTATTCACTTACTATCTTTACTATATATTACACATCATTAATATTAACATATTAATATATCAAGAAATATTCATATATTAGTATTAATATCATAATTATTATATTATAGTATATATATAGACATTATAATATACAGTATTGAAATTATAATATATAATATAACATTATATTATATTATTTATTATTTTATTTTATTACTATTATAAAATTATTATACAATAATAAAAAAACCCACTAAAATAGAATAATGCTTCCTTGTAGTCTCCTTCTCTGGAGAGTTTTATGCAGAGGCCAGACATGGGAGGCAAGCCAGGGGTCCTTAGGAGGGCCGGATAGAATCGGCCAAAGGGTCGCATCCGGCCCCCGGGCCGCAGTTTGCCCACCCCTGCTCTAGAGTTTTATTCCAGGTCCCCTTGTGAATATAAAAATCCATGGATGCCCCAATCCTATTATATAGAGTGCCACAGTAAAATGTCTCTTTTTTAAAAAGAGAGGGGGGAAATGGTTTGCTTTGAGGCTTAATTTTTTTAAAGCCACAGATGTGGAGTACTGACTGTAAATAAACATTACTTGTTTCAAAAAGTATCATTACTGTAACATTTGCAGGTAGCATCATAACTGATGGGTTGTTGTAGGTTTTTCGGGCTGTATGTCCATGTTCTAGAACAGGGATGTCCAACTGCCGGTCCTGCAGGTGTTTTGGACTTCAACTCCCAGAAAGCCTTTTACCAGCTGTTAGGATTTCTGGGATTTGAAGTCCACCTGTTCTGGAAACATTCATTCCCTCCTGATGTTTTGCCTGCATCCATGGCAGGCATTCTCAGAGGTTGTGAGGTCTGGAAGAAACCATGAAACTATCAAATGCGAATCAAGGTGGCCAATTGAAACATTCACACCTAGCTCCAACAGATAAGAGTTCTTTCTCCCACTTGTGACTTTCCACAGATATATAAACCCAATTTTCCTAGCTTCCAACAGCCCTCACAACCTCTGAGGATGCCTGCTATAGAGGCAGGTGAAATGTCAGGAGAGAATGCTTCTGGAACATGGCCATACAGCCCAAAAAACCTACAACAACCCAGTGATTCCGGCCATGAAAGCCTTCGACATTACATCATTACTAATGTTATTTCCAAGCGCTGGTAAGTAGCTGAAATAAATATTGGTGAGAAGATAAATATTGTCTATCTGTTCTTAATCTTTCAAGTGATAGGATAAGTATATCGGTGTTCATATTGGTATTCATGAACTTTGAGTGAGAGTACACTTTTGAATAAACAATCAAACAAACTGAAAAAGGCAAAAATTCTCTCCTTGCTCATTTGATCCTTTATTGTAATACAAAGTCCACAAATATTTGTTAGGAAACTTTAAAGGGGATGGGAGGACTCAAGGCACCGGCTTTTTGCTTTGTTCTGACTCAGATTAGTCTCACCGAATGTACATTTGATATTTATTTCAGAAACAGTATCTTCCACCAAAGACTTCTAAAGTGGTACACAATAAATCAACTAAAATGGCACATAAAAAGCACCACAACTCAAATTAAGAACAGCAACACTCATACATGAGAAACGTTTTATTACAAAAATTAGTGAAGAATACCAAAAGTTGCAAGAACTGAGTAACATGAAAGGAAGCACGTTGAGAAGGGAATATTTTTGGCTGTCTGCAGAATATGTCTTTGGAGTTTCCCAAAAGAAAATCCTAATTCTTCTGTAGACCAATTGGACTCTAAAGCCGAGATCTTAACTTGATGCTTAGCCATATTTCACAGATATGGCTGAGCAACACCAAGATGGCAAAAATTGTTGATGAGAAAGAACACAGAAGTTATAAGATGCTGCAACAGTAGATTTTGCCTGAGCCTACAAGCAAGGTCAAGATTTAGCCCTTCCTCTACTCTTCCCATTCTTGAATCAGTTCAATGGAAACTACCCTGACAGTTCAAACTCAGTAAATGGTAACTTAGATATGCTGAGAACAAAGGAAGAAAGTGCAAAATGAGAGAGAACCTGGGACACTGAAAAAGTAAAATGACATAGGATAAATCAGGCCTGTCCCTGTCAAATAAAGGAAACCAAGGGACATTTTTCTTCTTCTTGCATATTTGATCCTACCTATAAGGTAGGTTAGGTTGAAAGATTGTGATTAGCTTGAGATCACACAAAGATCACACAATGAATTTGCATCTGGGCCTTGTAGAGTTCCAATCCAGTCCTCTAGTACAGTGTTTTTCAACCTTTTTTGAGCCGCGGCACATTTTTTACATTTACAAAATCCTGGGGCACACCAACAACCAAAATGACACAAAATGATACTCTAACACAGTAATGCATATAGTTTATATGTTTTTAAATGTATTTATACACTCAGTGTGAAACCTGGGCCTGTTTCGATGAACACAACATATATATGACTTCCTCTCACATACTTATACATGGCTATCATGTCTTCTATCAGCCTTCTTTTCTCCAGGCTAAACATGCCCAGCTCTTCAAGCTGCTCCTCATAGGGTTTGTTCTCCAGACCCTTGTGAAATTTCACCCCGAGTGAAACTTGCTTCCAGTTAACTATGGAGTGGGGCTACAAGGTGGAGTCTACCACATGCAAGTGTGGAGAAGAGAAACCCACAGACCACCTGAGCCCTGTCACATACACAATGGAGGACCTTCTCACAACGACACCAGAGGCACTCCAAGTGACCAGTTTCTGGTCAAAGGACATTTAGCATAATGCCAAGTTTTTAAGTTTGTTTGTGTTCTTAAATACATTCTAACTCTACCCTCAATTTGTTTCTGACACGATAAATAAAATAAAATACTAGTATATCATCTTCATGTCCTAATTGTTTCTAAATAAAATTACGGTATTCAGAACTGAGGTCACTGTTTACATTTGTTGGCATCTCCTTCCGGAGCTTCTGTGTGTGTGTGAAGTCTCTCTGGAAATTTAGTAAGCTATTTTTGCCCCTGTAGAGTAGGGTACATGTTGACAGAGTTAAGCATGGAGGGGTCCTGGCTACAATGTCTGGGCAATATTGTAATCCTACAAACTATCCATTAATTCTGATATTGATACCCTGTTTATAACCATTCTTTGACTAGGGCATGAGTCCAAAAGAACACTAGGAAATTCTTGGACTAAATGGCACTTGGGCAAACACAACAGTCAGCAAATGTGATTTCGTTCTGCGAGCTATGCATATGTTCTTTAATTTCATGCTCCACAATGGAACACAAATACATACTGAATTACAATAGAGCCCCTATGTGTTATAGTATACCCATAACAGAATTAGGCTTCAAGTATTCAGTATGTCAAGTGTGACCAATACATACAAAAGGGAAATTAATGTGGAAACTTAGCGCAGGAAGCAATGCTGTGAATTTCAGCAAATCCTTTATGAAGTGACTTGCTGCACCAGAAAGCAACTGTTTACAAGGGGGTGTCCTGGCCCCAGGGCTCACAGCAGAACATTGTGTTCTATCTGCATATCTAAGGGTGATGAACCTGTGCAATGTCCAAGATTGCTAAGCCCATGAAGTATTACTTCTCTTTCCAATGTTAAATTTTCTGATCATACCTTATGCATTTAAGTGCAAGAACGGCCAGTTGTATAAAGAGCCTGAGAAACAACTTTACCATGCAAAGCTGCTATTCCATGGCATTTACACAATTACTGAGAGTGGTGACATTTGAGGTGTATTTATTAAAGATTTCCCCTGACCCACTTCCTGTGGACTGAGAGCAATGAAACTTAGCACAGTTATTACTCCTTCTCTACATAGATGCTACCTAGGGGCACACACTTCTCCCATCATTTTAAGCAACTGTAAACATCTTGCTTGTAGAAGTTGACAGGTTGTTCCAAGAGCCATCTTGTGACTTCAGAAATCAGAGTCGCATCATCTGAAAAAAGCTTGCCCTTCAAAAATAACTTCATTGTTGGAAAGAGGTGGTAGTCCGATGGTGCAAGGTCAAGTGAATAAAGGGGACACGGTAGAATTTCAAAGCCACAGGAGCAACGTGTGACTTGTGAACTGGTGCACTGTCTTGCAGAAGGCGGACACCTTTGGTGAGCATGCCACAACTCTTGGTTTTGATGGCCTCCCCAATTTCCGCAGCAGTGAAGCATAGTATGCCCCAGTGATCATGGCACTCTTTGCTAGGAAATCCATCAATACTGGTCCCAAAATACTGTGAGCATGACCTTGCCTGCTGAGAGTTGGGCACGTGCCTTCTTTGGAGGTGGTGAGTCATGATGCTTCCATTGCATCAACGGGACTTTCGTCTAGGGATCACAGTGATAGAGCCATCTTTCATCCTGTGTGATCAGTCTGTTGAAAAAGTCCTCCTGGTTTCCATGGCACAACATCAACAGAGCCCGAGAGCATTCGACTCGTTCCTGTTTCTGGGAAGGTATGAGCAGTTGGGGGACCCAGTGAGCGGATACCTTATGCATGTGAAGATGGTCTTGGATGAATTTTTTTCTATGGACCCCACACTAATCTTGACATTTTGGGCTAGGTGGTGAATGGTTATGCAGCGATTTCCCAAAATGGTTACCTCAATTGGCTGGATGGTGTGTTCATCAATAGCAGAGTGGGGTTGCCCTGGAATTGGAGCTGTTTGTACCAAAGTCAAACCACATTTGGATTGATGATGCAAATTCTTGACTGCATCATATGATTAGGAATAATCACCATAAACCTTTTTCATCTCCTTTAGTGTGCAGCCTTTCAAGTAAAGGAACTTGAGTATTCTTCTGAATCCATTATCAAACCTCACACCACTTCAGCACCTGTAAATTCATGACAGTTATCATGGCACCGCATACCCTCCCTCCGCTCTTCATTACACGGAGGGTATGCTTTGGCACCCTTTCCCTCCCTCATCAGATGGCAGAAAGGGTGGCAATGCGCAATGCCCCATTGCCCTTTCTGCCATCACATGGCAAAAAGGGGAGGGAAGTGCAGGTAGCTTCATCAGAGCTACCCAAGCTATACTTTCTTCCCTATAGTGGAGGAGAAAGCACCTTTTGGTGCTACTCTTCTATTTTGGGAGGAATGTGGGTGGGGCCTACCATGTATCCTGTGATGGTGCATGGCAGGCCCTGTCATAGCCAAGAGTAAAAGCAGCCAAATGGGGCAAAAATGCCCCGTATGAAGAGGTCCCTACTGGCATGAGTAACCTTGTCATCATCTCTGTAATTGCACCATTGCGCCAATTTGCTGATCTGTGGTTCCAATACTCTTTCTTCCACATAAGTGGGGCATCACTGCATGAGCAGAGGTAAGCAGGTGGAATGGAGGCAGGTTTTTCATCCGGGCTGGTGAGCCCAGATTCCCTTGGCTTTCACAATGTGTAAAACAAGCAGATGTACCAATGGACCGAATGCCTGGCTAGCTGCCCCAGTCTTGTCCTTCTCCTTCAATATTATTGGCTAGATAACCTGCACTGGAAGAGAAAGAAAAGAACTGTGTACACGTTGCTCTGTTTCTGCATCCACACAGAGAGAGGGGGGGGGGGAGGAGAGGTGGACATGCTCCAGATTTCACCGGTTGGATTATGTGCTTGGATAGATGGATAACCAAAGCAATGTATACAGTGCTTCCACATCATTCAGCTTCCTTCTATGAATGTGTTATTTCTTTGAAACTATACACTTATATATGATTCTGCATGTATTTCATATAATGTTAATTGTACAATAGGCCTTTGGCATGGCATGTTTGAAACTAATGCAATCTATACATGACATCTGTAAATAAGTAATAAAGGTTCCACTAGGCTCGGTAAACCCTCTTAGTTTGGGATAGAAGGAAATCATGCAATCCGCATGGAGAGATTTTGAGGTGTTTTCTGGTTTTGAAAGAGTTAAAGATTTTAATATGCAGAATGATGTTAAGTGATGCTTTAACCTTCTTTTACAACAATACACCTTATACTTTCATTCTTTAAACTACACAAAAAAACTCTTTCCATAAGCAAAATGCTTCATTCAAAGCTTCCTCTGAGCTAATGTTTCAGACATCTCTGTTTCAGGCTTCTGTATGAAGAAGGACTTGACAGCTGACAGACAAAATACCTTAATGCACTTCAAATGAAGCCATATATCAGCAGCCCAGGAGCCAGCCTTGTAAGGGTAAATTAGATACTTTGGTGGTGCTTACATATTCCTTTGCCAAGAAAAAGTGCAGAAAATATTTCCATTGTTTTCTGGGGGCATTGTCAAGTTACAAGAAGTGAATGAGGGGTGAGAAGCTGCTGGTTGTACTATTCTGCTTATCAAACAAAGGATAAGTCTGTTGAGCAAAAGTTTGTCGTGAAACTGAAATGAGGAAAGAAAATTTAATTGAATGCTGTTTGTATTATAAGGATGGGGAGACTGCCCCAAAGGCCACATACACCACACTAGGGACATATTTAAGACTCCTAGGTTTGGGGAGCATTTTAATCAGTACATAACAGCACTCACATTAGCCCCGAGCAAAAGCAAAATAACAAAAACACCAAAGTCCCAAGCCAAAAGCAATTGGAGCCCCATCTACACCAACCATTTATTGTAGTTTCAAGCTAATATTGAAGAAAGTGGTTTTGCTGTGTAGGTGATTACATAGGAAATCCCGGAACCAGTGTGTAGCCGAATGGTGATCACACAAACTACAGAGCACTGGTACATGTGATGGGATTTCTTTTGTGCACTTTTGTGGGAGTTTGAACACTGCAGTTTAAAACTAGCAGAAATCTATCCCAGAAATCGTTCTTGTCCTCTCTACCTGTCTGTAAGTCTCTCTCTCTCTCTCTCTCTCTCTCTCTCTCTCTCTCTCTCTCTCTCTCGATTTATTTCTTTTCATCCTCCTCTTCTTCATCCTCCTCTTCAGTGCTAGCTCCAAACTGCATTAAATGGTGAGCATAGATGGGGCCTGAAATTACAAGCCAAACGTGATTAGTGATTTCACTTTTATGTTGTGGCCTTCCAAATGTGAAAATTGCCCTCCCTGCCCATTGTAGCTCCTATCTGTTGTAATTGTTTTGTATTATTATTATTATTATTATTAGTACACCAACCAAAACTTTTACCATCTTGCTCTTCCCCAGAAATCTTTCTTGTCCTTCTCTCTACTTGTCTATAAGACTCTTTCTCTTGATTACTCTTCCTCCTCTTCTTCATCCTCCTCCTCTTCGGTGCCCCACCAATGCCAGTAGTAATGGCAGAAGCATATGAGGAAGCCAGTTGACTTCTTGACCCTTCACTCATTTTCTAAGATGTCACAAGGATGCCAAATGTGAAGCAGAAGGTTGTCAAAGATGTGCTGGATCTCTGAAACAAGGCCATAATCTGTAATCCAAAGCAGAAGGGGCCTCCAGGGAACCATCTGTCTTCCTAAGAAGCCTTGTGAACTGCTTTTTAGTATCAGGTGCATCATCTTGAGAAGCCATCCCACATTCCAAGTAAAATCAGTTTAATGTTCCCACATAAAAAGAGCCATGGCCAGGTGGAGGATCATTACAGGAGGCACATGGGTGTGGAACTAAAAAGGTTTGCACGCTGCTGGAAAGAATTTATGTGGAAATTTATTACAGGTCCATTTGATATGTAAATCACAGCCACTTATGATTCAGTTTCTGGAAGTGGGCAGGTTTATGAGGGCTTAATATCTTTATGAGTGCAAAAATATCCCTTTTCAGGTTAGCCTTTCAGAGGATTTCTAGTGAGAGAGGGTTTCAGAACTTTAAAGAAGAAGAATTGAGAAGGCCCAGCCTAGCCCCAAAGTATTTTTAAAATTCTGTACAACAACAGCAATCTCTGCATCATTATACTGAGGCACAGCACATCAACGTATAACAGATATGATACTTTAAAGAATTCATAAATGTTTTCCTGGATGCATTTGGAAGAGAAGCACCAATGATGTAACAATAAGCCAGGCTGTAGAGAATAGTCTTGGCTACCTGGGACCAAACCAGCCGTCTGCCTTTATTTGTGTTCTGCTTGAAATCATAAATTATGAACCTCAGATGCACTTCTTTCAGATGAATTTCTTATTGCAATTGTGTGCCTACTATATATGATATATCTTGCAGCAGGCCCGGATTAACACCTTTTTGCACCCTAGGCCACACTTTGGAATTACACCCCTTTACGCCTCCGGGCCCTCTTCCCCGCCCAAGTGGGGTGCCTCTTGGAGTTGTAGGCCTGGGGAGAGAGAAAGGGAGGGAGAGAGCCAGGCCTCCATCCCTCGAGGAAGGGTGAGCACGCATCCTGGGCACTCCTGCTGCTGCTGTTGCCTTCCCAGGCACAGGTCTTCCTGGCCAGGCCCTGCAGGTAGCAGTCCTTCCGGATCACAGCTGCCATCTCGGACCGGTGGAGGGACCCAGGCGCCTGCTTCCCAGTCTTCTCCTCTCAGGCCTCGAGGCAGCAAGCACGGCCCCTTCCTTCCTTCCAGTCCCAAACAGGAAATGCAGGTCCAGCGGCAATAATCTTCCCTCCCCACCCCGGGAAACACACCGCGATAAACAAGGTTCCGCCCAAGAACCGTTCCCTAGGGAAGCCAACCGTTTATGTCAGGCATATTTATTTATTTTATTATTATTTATTATTTATTTATGACATTTATATGTGGCCGGTGCCCGTCTGGGAGGGAGACCTCGCTGGAGGCCAACCCCTTCCCCTCCCCCTCCGTCTTGGGCCTGGTCCCAGGAGGAGGTTCTTGGTGCCACTGCGCCCCCCCCCCCAAGCCCGGCTCAGGGACACTGCTGAGCACAGGATGACACGCCGCTGCCATGCCAGGGGTGAGCAAGCAGCCAACCCTCCCTCCCTTTCCTTGCCAAGGCCGGGGCAAAGGCCCTGCTGAGGCCAGAGACCCACCAGGAGGAGGGTGGGAAGGGGCTTGGCCCCAGAAAGAGCGAGCGACCAAGGAATGGAGGGGGAAGCAGTGGCCCCCAAGGGGCCACTCGATCGGGCCCCAGCACACATACACGCACATCCCCTCTTACCTTGCCCTCCTTTCCTCTCTCTCTCTCTCTCCCCCAGTGCCGTGAAAGCATTCTCTTTCCCCTCTCCTCCGAAAGTGAGCTCAGCGGGAAGCGTGTTGCCAGAGAGGCCTCTTTCTGCTGTCTCTGTAGGAAGCGCAGGCCGTCCCTCTCACTGGACTTTCGCCTGGCACAAACATGGCGGCAACGGGCAGGCGCCTCAAAACAAGGCCTCCCCCCTCCCTCCCTGCGTGGAAGAAAGGTCCTCCTGGGCGGCGGGGTCCCCCTGGAGGGCACGGAGTGCTCCCTGTGGCCGCCTGGCGCCATTTCCTCCCAGAAGCACGCTCTCTTGACATTTCACCCTCAGGGGCTGCAACAACTTTGGCGGGGTCCATGAATCTGCGCCCCCCTCGGCTTGCGCCCCTAGGCCATGGCCTAATTTGACCTTATGGGTAATCCAGACCTGTCTTGCAGATAATTTTTAACACCCCTTCCCAACAAAATTATTTTCAGTTATAATCATAACATGGCGTGATTAACAACAATGGCCAGAAAGGAAACACAGACAGTGAAAATAACTTTGGTTAGACTTTGTACATATATTCCTGATAATAAAAATGAATATTACAATATAAGAATAATAATTTTATACCTCCAAATTAAATTAATTTTACTTATTTATTTATTGAAAAGGGAAAACCTATCCAATATATATTTTGCAATGTGATCCCTGGTGCCTTTTGGGGTGTAATGTAAACTAAACCATGTGTAGTTCATGTTTGACCAGCCCACACACTGCCTTGCCAGAGAAAGAAAATATGCCACACAGGTGAACAGTAAAGAACAAGTAGTTTACTCTTCGTAAATCCAGAACAACATATGTACAATATGATCAGTTGCACCAACTCACATAATATCCTTTTATGAAAGATTTAAAATAGTATTTCTCTGTTCATGCGGATAAAATTCCTTCAGCAGCTCAAGAAGTAAGAGAACACTCCAAACTCTGTCTCTCTCAGCTTCTGTCTTCAAAACTCTCTCTCTCTCTCTCTCTCTGCACTTGCATAGCTTAAGCCTGAACAAAAGTGTAATAGTATCCAAAAGTTCCAGGCTCAGCCTGCTCCCCGGGCATTGCCCGACCAATCAGCTTCATGCATCTTATTTTACAGTTAACACATGCACATTAACTAATTCCTTGCATGCTCCAACACCTTTTCCTTTTCTGAACCCAGCTTGGATATCTGTTATTTCCCGCTACATATAGCATCACTTTTGTGTCAAGGTGTGGAGGTGATAGTTCTACTAATTGTATGCTTCTATTTGCTTAAACAACACCGTCATTTAAGGTACAATCCTCAAGCAAGAACAAAGTATCAGGAAGGTTGAGAGAACACTCCAAAATTTGCACTTGTACAAAAAAAATCTTTAGCCTTCCCCAATGAAAAAATCAAAACAAAACAAAAGGAGGAACACGCCATCCTCCCCCAAAAAAACAGTGCAATGGCAAATGAGTCAGATTCACTCATAGAAATGCATTGGGCTTTGATATTCCATTTACTCTACAAATGACATGTAGACTGCAGCTAAATTAGGGGTAAATTAGGAGTGGATAGTCCAACTGGGTGGTAGATAATGACTTTCCTAATAAAGAAATAAACCAAGCTACATTTTGACCTGGTGAATCCTGACTCCATTATACCCTTTTTTTTGTGTCAGGAGCAACTTGAGAAACTGCAAGTCACTTCTGGTGTGAGAGAATTGGCTGTCTGCAATGACGTTGCCCAGGGTACAGCAGGATGTTTTGATGTTTTACCATCCTTGTGGGATGCTTCTCTCGTGTCATTGCATGGGGAGCTGAAGCTGGTAGAGGGAGCTCATCCATGCTCTCCCTGGATTTGAACCTGCAACCTGTCGGTCTTCAGTCCTTCCAGCACAAGGGTTTAACCCATTGCGCCACTGGGGGCTTCCCTTATATGCTGCAATATACTAAACAACCGGCCTACCCATCCCCTGATCAATAAAACAAGCAAGCAGCAATTAAACTGACCAATCTTCTTCCAATCCTCCATTACTCCACATAGAAAAATGGCTTTCTATGTGACATTCTGTTATTCTATGCTATGGGAGCCCTGCCAGAAAACTAAAGAATGGCCACCGTTTTTCTAAGTGGACTTTGTTCTTTGCAGGTGCAGAAGAATAGCTTATAGCAGTGTTTCCCAACGAGTGTGCCGTGAGCGATCATCAGGTGTGCCGTGGGAAATTGGCACTCTTCCCCCTCCTAGCAGCTTTTTCTCCCTATTTTCTTCCCCAAAGATCCTCCCCGAGGCAAAGGAAGGGCTCCGCCGAATGCCAGGGCCAGCCCACCTTGAGGAAGCCTTCAGGAGCCTCGACTCAGCATGGCTTCAGCTCCCGCCCAGGGCTGCTTCAGCCTCCCGATACGTTTCATAGATCTGTGTGGCCTCTTTCGCTGCCTCCCTCCTCCCCCCGCAAAAGTAGAGCACTGGGCGAAATTGATTGAGTCGGCGTTTTCGTGTTGGCTTGAATTTCTCGCGAGAACAAAGCCGGAAGCTCCATGTCAGTGAATTGGGCAGTAAGGAAACCTGGGAGCATCGGGAGGCTGAAGCTTTCGCAGGTTTCCAAGAAACAAATTGAGCCTCTCTGCTTGGAAATGTTTTTGTTTTTTTTTACTATTTACTGCATTTTTTGAGAGCCCCCAGGAACTGTTTATAACAGCTTCATGACATCCATAGTTAACTGGAAGCAAGTTTCACTCAGGGCAGGGCCGTAGCCAGGATTTTGATTCGGGGAGGTGGGGCTGAGTTTGGTTCGGGGCTGAGACTGGGTGGAAGAGGGTCTACCCTAGCAAACCTTTTGTATTGTTATCCCAATAACCCCATTAATGTGGGATATAATGAGCATGGTGATCAGATCATGATATGAATAAACATAACAGTTTAAATAATGTACCAGTAAGGCCTTTTCGCGGACCACCCTGAGAATTTCGGGGCTGAAGCCCCTTAGCCCCCGGCTACATGCCTGACTCAGGGTAAAATTTCACAAGGGTCTGGAGAACAAGCCCTATGAGGAGCGGCTTGAAGAGCTGGGCATGTTTAGCCTGAAGAAGAGAAGGCTGAGTGAAGACATGATAGTAGCCATGTATAAGCATGTGAAAGGAAGAAATATATATGTTGTGTTCATCGAAACAGGCCCAGGTTTCACACTGAGTGTATAAATACATTTAAAAACATATTAACTATATGTATTACTGTGTTAGAGTGTCATTTTGTGTCATTTTGATTGGTGGTGTGCCCCAGGATTTTGTAAATGTAAAAAATGTGCCGCGGCTCAAAAAAGGTTGAAAAACACTGGCTTATAGTGTTGCTGCATAGATCAAAGTGTGCTGCTGCATTTTCTTTCTTTCTTTCTTTCTTTCTTTCTTTCTTTCTTATAACTGGTTGGGATGTAGCTTGTCTTAAGGCTCCTGTAAGGTTCCTGTATTTGATCAGATTTCTCCCATTTTTTATGGATGCCACCCAGGGTCCATTTGGACTCCCATTTGTGAAGGTCTCAGCTTCAGAGGAAGGAAATGGTTAAACCCCTCTGAACAAATCTTCAGGTTGGCATAGGTTGGAAATTTGAAGATAAACAACAACAACAATTTACCTTCTCTATTTGAGTCCCCAATTTCCTAGAATCCAGCAATGTCATCAGGGCCGGTTTATCCATTACGCCAACTACGCAGCCGTGTAAGGCATTGTCACCTGAGAGGGGCGTTGCCACCTGGGAGGGGCGCTGCCACGCCGGCTCTGCCGCGCCCCGCCGCGTCGGCCAGGCCTCCGCAGCCAGCCCCGTGGCCGCGCCACCGCGCTGGCCGGGCCTTTCAGCTGGCCCGGCCACCCAGGGCACTCCGGCCGTGCCTCTGCATGCGCAGAGATTTTCACACATGCGCAGAAGCTTCTACAGGCGCTACGGCGCCTGTAGGAGCTGCTGCGCATGCGTGAAAATCTCCGTGCATGCGTACTGGCTCCAGAGCATGCCTTCCACTTTGGAGCCAGTGTGCATGTGCGCAGTAGTGCACATGCACGGAGATTGGTGCATGCACACTCAGCTCCAAAGCGGGAGGCGCGTTCTGGAGCCAGTGCGCATGTGCGGAGATTGGTGCATGTGCACTGGGCTCCAGAGCGTGACTCGTGCTCGGGAGCCACTGGGGGGGGGGGCGCAAAAAATTTTGCTCCCCCCCCGGAATAGGTAGGTCCGCCCCTGAATGTCATCATTGGGAATGACGTAGCAATGCAGAAAAAAATCCATAGAACACCCTTTTTCATATCTCTTCTTGAAAAAAAATTGAGATTCCCCCTCTAAATGGCTTGGAACACCAACTTTTCACTGAGCCATGCTTCCTAAATTCTCCAGCTACACAATCTATTTTTAGGAATGGGTTCAGTGCCTTGAATGGCTCTTCTAAATTCAGAATTAAAACCCTGAGTGATGTGATGTTGGAAACTTGGGAGTGTCCCCTTTTAATTATGAGCACTCACTGACTTGATTAGCCATGGATGATCTAAAATGTTAATCACATAAATATGTCCAGGAGTGAATGGCTATTATTCTTGATAGATTACACTTCTACCCATCTTTCTCATGAATGAAAAAAAATGTGTAAATTACCTTTCCTTCCTACAAGAATAATGGAATCATTCATAATAGTCTAATCTGTTCATGGTAGACAGAAAAAAAACCCTGTATTTGTGTGTTGGCTACTGAATGACTTGACTTGGAAATATCCTTCAGCCATGTAGGTTAACTGGAAAGCCCAGTTGTGTTTTACTTAATTGACAAAGAAAAGGTTATATTTTATCTGCATTGTGCTTTTCACATTAATTTCTCCGGCTAGACATGCCTCCTAGTTTTTCTCTGTCCCAGAGTGCTACACTTAAAACAAGGATCTAACAATATTTTCCTCTGCTGTAACCAACTTGAAACATATGGCCAGTGAGTCATGATAAGACACTGAGATCCTAACAAAGTGTGAGCTTCAACATGTTGCAATGCCCAAACAACATGTGTTAACCATTTGACAGGATGAAATGGGTAAAGAAATGCCACCTACACATGCTTGGTTAAAGGTAAATCTATATATAAATGCTGTTTCAACATGAAAAGGGAATTTCCTTTCTCTTTTTGGATTATAGGCTGTCATTTTGGCACAATAAGCATTGGAACTTTGCTTGAGCTGGTCCCTTTTAACCAATTGATCTGTATTGATCAGTTAGCAATGATGTTGACCTGCATACTCTCTTCACCAGCTTTTTCCTGTATTTCAGGTTTTTAAAAAATAGATAATTTGTTTCCCATCTTTTCAGGAGCTTCCAGTGGCACAGTGGGTTAAACCCCATGCTGGCAGGACTGAAGACTGGCAGGTCAGAGGTTCTAATTTGAGGAGAACATGGATGAGCTCCCTTGCCGTTTCTCAAGTTGCTCCTAACACCAAAAAAAGCATATAAGCAACTACCAGTTATGAGGACAACAGCTTTCCCAGAGAGAAATAGTGTAAGAATCTAGAACCTATATCAGTGTCCTTCTCTCTAAGAAAATCAGAAATTTGAGAAGCTCTTTTTTTTACTCTTCTTCTGTAAACCAAACAAAATGAATATTTTTCTTTCAAGGCTCCATAAACAATATTCAATTATTATTATGTTCCTCTTTTAGAGTAATTGGAGGCCTCATAAAACACAAATTATTTTGGACACTTTATAAACATGATTAGTATATTAGTGTTCATTTTACTTAGATCAGGGCTGTCCAACTTCTACCGGGTCCAGGGCCGGAATAGAGGTCACTGATGACCTCGGGGGCCGCTCGGCCCCGCCCCCAGGCCCCACCCCCAGCCCAGGCCCTGCCCCCAGCCCAGGCCCCACCCCCAGCCCAGGCCCCGCCCTCTTCTAAAGCTGTCATTCTCCCCTCCTCCTCCTCCTACTCTTTCCCGGGCTCTTTTCCACGGCGCCCGGGAAAGAGGAGGAGGAGGGAGAGCAGAAGGCGGCGCCAAGGGCAGCGCGTCACAGGCCTGGCATGACGCGCTGCCCTTGGCGCCGCCTACTCCTTTTGGCCCCCGCCGGGGAGCGGGGAGCCGCTGAAAAAGGGTAGAAGGCGGCGCCAAGGGCAGCGCATCACGCCAGGCCTGTGACGCGCTGCCCTTGGCGCCGCCTACTCCTCCTTTTTGGCGCGGACAGAGGGACGGAGGGGGCGGTGCAGGGAGGAGGAGCTAACTCTCTTCCTCCTCCCTGCCCCGCCTCCCCCTCCCCCCGGCCGCCATTTTAAAAAAAATAGATTTTTTAAAAAAATTTAAAAATGGCGGCTGGGGGCATAGCTGGGGCCGTGCCGAACAGGCTGGGGGGCCGGATCCGGCCCCAGGGCCGCCAGTTGGACAGCCCTGACTTAGATGACATGACATGATTTAGCTCTACGATGTTCATTTTCTCCTAAACTGATGGGTTGCCTCCAACATAGTGTTCATGCAAGGAGAATTTTCCTTTTCATTGAAACTTCCCACTAATGAAAGGCCTGCTGAGGTTTGGGGGAACTTCAGGAAAAAATTAGCTTACTGAGCAGGGAAAAGACTTGTAGTGAGAGAGATGACATGAGGTATCAATGATATTAATACATCAAATGGGGGGAAAGAAATTTGCTACACAAAAACACTATGAATTTATTTATTTGCAGTAATTTGCCAGGGAAGTGCTTAGCAGCTAAGTTTAAAAAAGACAAGACAAAGGAAATATATAACTCTAGTGAAGAAGAGAAGTCCAGGAAATCAAAGGAGATGACAAAATTATGCATGAGTTTTATCATTTTTTCCAAAACATATAGATTAAGAGAAAAATATCCCTACAAGAAATTAAAGACTACTTACAGAGACAAAAATTACGAAAGTTAACAAAGGAAGAGTGACATTTCCTGAATATTTCTATCACGATACAGGAAGTTACTACAGTGATAAGAAACTTAAATGATAATAAGTCCCTAGGACCAGATGGATATATGGCACTATTCTACAAAACATTTGAAGATGGATTAGCCCTTTACCTACATAAGATAATTAACTCAATTATACAAACAAAGGAGATATCAGGATCTTAGAAAGAAGCTACAATAGCATTGATATGAAGAAATAGATGTATTGAAAAGGGGGAAATGCTTTAATAAAAATGTATTTAACGTAATAAAAACATTGAGAAAACTGTACATTGACTATTGTCTCCTCTCTTTTTCTTTACCCCCTTCCCTCTACTTTCATGACAGTTTAATCTACTAACAATAACCCCACTCCTGACCCATTTTTCTTTTTGTTTTCCTTTTAAATTCCTTTTTGTTGTATAAATTGAAAACTTGTGGTAGAAAAAAAGAATAAAGACTCCATTTCAGGGAACACAATCCAGCCAATGTAAAAACTTACAGAGTTGCATCCAAAATAATGGTTAATTAACAAAAGTTGTCAAAGTTGTCAAAGATATAACCATGTTAGTATGTCATGAGATATAAAAGAAAAGGTGGGGAGAGGAATCATAGCATCTTGAAGTCTAGGAAGCTTATCACAATATGTCCTAAAAGTGAGTACTGGCATTGCAAACCCATCCTCATAGAAAGCAATTTCTTGCCTCCATCACCGAACAACTTTGCTCAATACTAATACATCTACTAACTGAGCTACTATAGCATGAACTTCCGAAAATATCAATCTACTTCCTCAGGTGCACTGGGCATCAAGTCATTGATATTCATAAATGTTTGTGTAAAAATAGATCAGTTAGTCTTATTTATGCCCCTAGTGTCTTTATCCACTTTCATGCATTGGGATTGTCACAGCAGAGAAGTGCCATCTTCTCTCGAATGCAGCTTTATATGCCCTTCAAAGCCTCTCTGAAGGTGTCCTTGAAACTGTAGTTCAATAACATACATTATTTTTTTCTCTCCATTGAATTAGCATAACCAGTTCGTTGTGCTAATTCATAAGCTGTTGTACCATGTCTTGCATAACAAGTACCAAGCTACCTAATCTTCATGTGTAATACTGTGTAATTCACAACAAGAAATTCTTTCTGAAATAACGCTCTGTAAAAATATACTTTGCTATCACTTATAACAATAATATTTGGGGAGATTAGGGGTGTCAAACATTAGACAAGCCTTGTAATAAGAGACCCGTCTTTGTCTGAGGTTAATGATATTATCTTTGTTTACCATGAAAGAGGTTGGAAAAGTCTTTTATTTCTATGCCACAGTTGGTGAAATAACCAAAACAGCCAGATAGGACACCAGAGAACCCCAAAGAGAAATGCAATGCCTGTAATGTCAAGAAGGAAAACCTATTTCATCCAGGGATTTAGCCTATTGCTATGGATATGCCATGAAACTGTTGTTCTAATGACTAGACTATGCATAACAAACACTACATTCCATTTCAATTGGACATTAATGTCCAGTGACACCCCATGGGGAGCCATTTTTCTTCTTACCAAGTTAAAATGGTCTTTCAAAATGTTTTGACCCAAGATGTTCAGACCAAACGTGGAGGAAATTGCCTTCAGATGCCAATGATGTAACTGATAACACCGACCATGCAGTGGAACTTGAAACTACATTTGAATAAAAACTGGCCCTAATTATTAAGCAATCAATTGTCTATTAGATCCAGTGAAGGTTAGACCTTAGGACTTCCTGCATTCTTTGTTAGGATATAAGGACCTGGGAACTATCCTGCTTATAATAATAAATATGTTAGGCAGCAAGGTCTTGACGTTCCAGTACTTAAGAAATGCACTCATCAACTATATTCTAATTTTATAGAAGAGCCTAACCAAACCTAAATAATGTTTTACATCTGCAATACATTTCCATTACCAGCTTATGCTTTGGTTTAAATAGAGCTTGCAGTCATTATAACTGAAAAAGTCAGAAATTACATTGTATGGATTGTGTTGACATGGGCTAGAAAGAAATCATCACCATAACTGACACAAGAACCCCAGAGATTCAAGCCCGGAGAAGGTTTTTATTGATGGAAAGTTAGAAATATCTACAGTATATCTTACTCAAATCAATGGTATTTATTAGACACACTCTGTGATAAATAGAAATCTCCTCCCTGAAGTATAAGGAGATCCTTCAAGAGGGAAGAAAGTTTCTTTCTGTTTTCTTTACCTCCTTCCAAAGTCCCTTTCACATTACAGAATGCTAGTAGTGTGTTCCACTTCAGCCACCATAGCAGCATTTTATGGCATTTGTAATTTGTAATTTGATAAGAGTATTAAAGATCGCTGATAAATAATTCTAAATCCTCATGAAACAGCAAATCCATAGAATTTATAGAACAGCACCTTTGCTTTTAAATGATAATGTAGTGCTACAATGGACTAGGCAAGCACCTTGGTCACCTGGTCACAAGCTTGTTTGGTATGGTTACATTTATTGTATTTCCATGTAAAAGATAAGTCAGCAAACAAGTGCAAAAACAGGGGTACAGGTGAACATTGGAAAACAATGCTATGTTCTTTCAGCTGTGGGGCCCTTTTAGAAGCAAAATTTTCTTCTGGAATCCCAATAAATGTATCTATCTATCTATCTCACAGGAGTGGGCAAACCTTTTGACCAACGTAAACTTAACAGTATTTCAGTGGAAGACCCCAGTGGCCATCCAACCAACCACCTTCCGCCATGCAGAAAAAGCACAATCTAAGCACCCCAACTGATCCCTCCCCTCAACCTTTGTAATAACAACAACAGCAGCAGCAGCAGCAGCAGAATTCATCATATGTCCTGAAACTATGAAACTACACAATGCTCCCCTCTTAAATTATTTTTGTTTGGGTATTTTGGCTGAGCATCAACATATGGAGTGAACCTATATTGTTCTTTCTGTTCTTTTTATTCTGAGGAAATATATTTGGTCATGTTCTCCATGCTCATTTCAATCAAAATGATATACCCCCAACTGTCTTGATTTGGAAGGGACAGTCCCAATTAGCCTCTGTCACTGCACTTTCTGAACAGCTTTGTCCTGATCTTACTTCAATTGCCATGGGCCAGTGGTGCTCAACCTGTGGGTCCCCAAGTCTTTTGGCCTAAAACTCCCAGAACTCCTGGCCAGTTTACCACTTGTTAGGATTCCTGGGAGTTGAAGGCCAAAATATCTGGGGACGCACAGGTTGAGAACGTACGTCATAGGCATTGTTCCCTGAGAAAGACTCCAATGCTGTCATATAGCCATTGTGTTTCTTGAAAAGCACTGTGTTTGGGCCGAAGGTTTAGCACAGCTGTTAAATCAGCAGCAGCTAAAAGATCTATCAACCAAAAGGTTGCAAGTTCGAACCCCGGGTTGGCATGGGCAGCCAACCGTCAGCCCTGCCCACTGTTTACCTAAGCAGTTTGGAAACGGCTTTAGCTGTAATTAGAGAAATTAGGTACTGCTAAAAAAAAAGCGGGGGAGGTTTTTACAATGCCATAAAGAAAAACGAAGATCAGAAAAATCAGCAGCAGCTAAAAGATCTATCAACCAAAAGGTTGCAAGTTCGAACCCCGGGTTGGCATGGGCAGCCAACCGTCAGCCCTGCCCACTGTTTACCTAAGCAGTTTGGAAACGGCTTTAGCTGTAATTAGAGAAATTAGGTACTGCTAAAAAAAAGCGGGGGAGGTTTTTACAATGCCATAAAGAAAAACGAAGATCAGAAAATGCTGGAATGAGGAAGTCCTGACAGCACTTCGTCATAGAGGATGGAGTGACAACACCTCCTGTGACATGACACAAAAAACCTCCTTCTGTTCTGTCTGTGTACTGTGTACATCTATACAAACGGCATTGAATGTTTGCAGTGTATGTGTACTTGTGAGTCCCCTTCAGGGTGAGAAGGGTGGAATATAAATAAAGTGTTGTTGTTGTTGTTGTGGTGGTGGTGGTTGTTTGCCACTGGAACCATACTCTCCACTTCCAATCAAAACAATCATTGTTTTCTCTTTCTAACGTTTCTTTTTATTTATTTGTGTGTATGTACATCGTTCTCATAGGATGAAATCGGACCTTAGTCCCCAATCAGGGCAATGCTTCTGCTTCTCCAGTTAAACATGTATGTGCATGTGTCCTACTCAGAGCCTGAATTAATCGGGTTTTGAGAATCTTTTAAACTGATTTGTTTGAAAATCCTATATTTGCGTTTGATTCCATTGCAGATTCTATACCACTGATTTGCAAACCATGTTCCTTCCTTATTTTCCACCTTTCATTTTCATAACTGTGATTAAAAACCTGTGGCTTAAAAACCATTGAAACGTGACACAATTTTCATTGCTCATATTACATACTAAGTAAGAGTTTTTGTTACTCTGTTTGTGACAAGCTCAGACAGGGTCTTTGTAGAGTCCAGACAAGTAAATAATACTTCAAGCCCTTGTCTCCCTCAGTCTGAGCTCTGTTATTCAATTTAATACCAATTATCCAATATTTTGTAATTAAACTATTCATTCACAGCATAGTTGCCAGAAACCATATGAAATCCTTACATTTTGTTTCCTTTTAAAGAATGAGATGCCTTTAACACTACTTTACTGCCACAAGAATTCCTGAAAAGTGGCCTCCCGTTTACGTATCAAACACAACATTATTGACTGTTTATGGAGACATATCCTACTGCTTAATCAGGTCTGGAAACAAATGATGTCACTGATTCAGCCTATTATACAAGAGATGGTCTTGGTTACCAGTGAGCAGATGTATCATAAATTCCCAGTAAAATGCTGCTGCCATGCTACAGCTTGGTATTCAATGCAATTTGGTTCTAGGACTCACTGTAGATACCAAAATACATGGATGCATAAATCCCACTATAAATGTTGGCATATTAAAATGGTCTTACTTATACAAAATGGCAAAACCAGGGTTAGGTTTTTGGAATTATGAAAAGAAATATTAGGCTATAGATGGTGCAATCTGTATCTACAGAATCCATAGGTATGGAGAGCCATCTGTTTGTGCATTGGTGCATCATCAGTCCCTCAATGGCTGCTATTCCTCATTCAATAATGCAATAACTCAAAATTAGCTAATCCAGCTAATAAATAATAAATAACTAATAAATTAATAAAGATTGCCACAAAGTAATGTGTTACAGTTAATCTCATGAGATAGTAATGTGTCACTTTCATCACCAGATATAATAACCTCATTACATTATAATGGCAAGGAGACTGGCGGTGCTCTTCTACGTTCCTCCCACAAATGAATCCCCACTCTTCTATCTGGAGCTAACCATAGTTAGCACATATGTGTGTGTATACAGTAGATATATATATATATATATATATAGATATATATATATATATATTCCCAAATCAGAGTTTGCAACAATGGTTTTTAAAGTAATTTGAGTTAATTGTGACTTGTGGGGGGAAATGATGGCACTGCTAAGAGGAGCAGGTCAAAAGAGAATGTACTGTATGCACACATATTGCTAGATTTTACAAATGCATACCAACCAATATTTAATAATACTTCTGTAAAGTTTTCAGAAACCTCTGCTGGTCATGTGTATGGGAAAGAACTGAGATACTCTTGTGCCAAGATGTCTTAAGTAAGGTTATCTATGATATCTACTCCCATTAATAGGAGCTATTGTTCCACTTTAACTGCTATTGGAAGTTTATAAATGGGCATTTCTAATTCTCAAGCAGACACCACAGTGCCTCACCAGATTACTCCACAATACTCCAGAATATTGTCTATAAAGGTAGTACCACAATTGGAGGGAACCATGACAGCTAAAGTGGAATAACACCATTATACCTGTGTCACGTGAATGGGTACCAATGACTGTCATTGCTTGTTGATAGCTTATGGAGTATTACAGGCGGTTATGGAAAAACCTCTATTTCTTTTCTCTTTTTCAGATTTTTAAAAAAGTAACTATATATACAGTGTGCGTGTGTACGTGCATAGATAGATGATATATAGATAAGCTTAAAAATACAGTATGGCTCCTGTATCCATGGAGGATATGTTCTGAAATGTTCTGCAAAAAGATGAAACCATGGATACCCCTATTGAAATGAAGAACACCTGTCCCCAGAATATCATAGTGTTGCACTGGAGCAGGGCTGTCAAACAGGCGACCCGCGGGCCATACACGGCCCCCCAGCCTGTTGGACACGGCCCCCGCTACCCTCCTGAAAGATTTTTTAAAAAAATGGCGGCCGGGGGGAGGGGAGGAGGCGGGGCAGGGAGGAGGAAGGGAGCCAGCTCCTCCTCCCTGCTCCGCCCCCTCCATCCCTCTCTCCGTGCCGCCACTGCGAGATCGCAGCAGCGGGGGGGAGGGAGGGGGAGGAGGCGGGGCAGGGAGAAGGAAGGGAGCCAGCTCCTCCTCCTTGCCTCGCCCCTTCCGTCCCTCTCTCCGCCCCGCCGCTGCGATCCAGTTCACAGCAGCGGGGGGGAGGGAGGAATCCTCCCTTCCTCCTCCTCCACCTCCTCTTTCCCCCCGGCGCCATGGCGATCGGGACACCGGCTGCGCCGGGAAAAGTGGGAGGGAGCGAGGGGGCGGGCCTCCTCCTCCTTCCCGGCGCAGCCGGTGTCCTGATCGCCGTGGCGCCAGGGGGAAAGAGGAGGAGGAGGAATCCTCCCTTCCTCCTCCTCCTCCTCTTTACCCCGCGCCACGGCGATCGGGACACCGGCTGCGCCGGAAGGGCGGCAGGGAGTGAGGGGTGGGCCTCCTCCTCCTTCCCGGCGCAGCCGGTGTACCGATCGCTGTAGCGCCAGGGGGAAAGAGGAGGAGGAGGAATCCTCCCTTCCTCCTCCTCCTCTTTACCCCCGGCACCACGGCGATCGGGACACCGGCTGCGCCGGGAAGGGCGGCAGGGAGCGAGGGGGTGGGCCTCCTCCTCCTTCCCGGTGCCGCCGGTGTCCCGATCGCCGTGGGGCCGGGGGGGAGGAGGAGGAGGAGGAATCCTCCCTTCCTCCTCCTCCTACTCCTCCTCTTTCCCCCGGCACCACGGCGATCGGGACACCGGCTGCGCCGGGGGGAAGGAGGAGGAATCTTTAGCAGGAAGGGAGAAGCCATGGAGGGCTCCCCTTGGCTTCGCCTTCCTGCTAAAGTGTCGTGCCAGCCTCAGAAACGGGCGAAATCGCCCGCTTCTGCCGCCCGGCATGACACTTTAAGAGGAGGGGGCGGGGCCATGGGCGGGGCCGTGGGTAGCCCCCCAGGTCATTAGTGACCTGAATTCCGGCCCTTGGCTGGTTAGAAGTTGGACAGCCCTGCACTGGAGGATCTAGATATGCCTAGGGATGACATGTTTTGTTAGATGTGAATAAATGAAACCACAGGTTCCAATCCTGCAGATGCAAGGGTTATACAGTAGAGCAGTGTTTCCCAACCAGTGTACCGGGGCACACTAGTGTGCCGTGAGCAATCATCAGGTGTGCCATGGGTAATTGGAACCTCCAATACCCTTACTTATTAAAGGAGCGCCGCTACGTCACAGTACAAAATGCAGTACAAAATTATGTATGATTAAGTAATCATACATAATCATACGCAAAAAAACACATTAAAAGTATCCAATGCTGCTGGAGAAAATAAAAAGTTTTACATAAGGTAGTTTGGCGTGGTCGCCACATAGAGCAGAGGAGTTGCGAACTAAGAAGTAGAGAGTTCATGGAGCACTCCTCTACGGAAAACTCACGATATTTGATGAACTCACAGAAGTGAGTGCAAAAAACAAAGTGTATCCTCACATTGCTATCCGATGTCAGTTCCGGTATCCGCACAATAACACAGTCAGTTTGCGGACAATTTAAAGAAGCAGCACCATAATCATAGCGACAAGGTAGAAAATCACGTAGATAATCACATATATTCAAACTGCCAGAGGCTGAAGATAGATGTGGCGATGGAATTGAAAGCTAACATGGGCAAACTTGGACCTTCCAGGTGTTTTGGACTCCAACTCCCACCATTCCTAGCAGCCTCAGGCCCTTTTCCTTTCCCCCCCTCAGCCACTTAAGCAGGAAAGGGCCTCAGGCTGTTAGGAATGGTGGGAGTTGAAGTCCAAAGCACCCAGAGGGCCGAAGTTTTCCCATGACTGACAGCTTTTAAGCAAGACCTTTGTGTGTGTCTTTCTGCCATTCCTGCCAGGATATCTATGTTGTGTTCATCAAAACAGGCCCAGGTTTCACACTGAGTGTATAAATACATTTAAAACATATGAACTATATGTATTACTGTGTTAGAGTGTCATTTTGGTTGGTGGTGTGCCCCAGGATTTTGTAAATGTAAAAAATGTGCCGCAAGCTCAAAAAAGGTTGAAAAACACTGCAGTAGAGTCTCACTTATCCAGCATAAATGGGGCAGCAGAAAGTTTAATAAGTGAAAATGTTGGAGGGGGGAGAACGGCGAGGTAGAATGAATGAAATAAATAAATAAATATTAAACATCAAATTATGTTTTGAATTTA
This sequence comes from Anolis apletophallus, assembly GCA_030556195.1. Lineage (NCBI taxonomy): Eukaryota > Metazoa > Chordata > Lepidosauria > Squamata > Anolidae > Anolis > Anolis apletophallus. The sequence goes on along the minus strand of JARBWK010000006.1, from coordinate 97,473,893 downwards.
CAAATTAAGTGCCAAAACATCATGTTCCACAACAAATCGACAGAAAAGCAGTTCAATACACGGTAACGTTATGTAGTAATTACTGTATTTACGAATTTAACACCAAAGCATCGCCATGTATTGAAATAGCTGTGGATCTGTATGGGAAGCTGGTAGCACTGGATAATACAGAATGTTGGATGAGCGAAGGTTAGATGAGACTCTACTGTATTGGAATAACAGCAACAGATTAGTGAAAACCAAAAGAAAAGAATACATGTTTGCACTATTAAAGAAAATGAGGAAAATGCCATTGATCGTCTAGCTTGGGAATTATCCTTAAAATGAAGCCCCACCAACTCACACACTGACAAAATCACTGATCGTGTATGTGTTGGTGGGGCTTCATTTCAAAGATAATTCCCAACCTAGATGATGATCCCAGGAGCACAACACTCCTTTGGACTGGAACCAGCAGAATAGTATATTGGCAGCAGTTGGGGAAAGAATTTTGGATTCGGACCAGAGGGAGGTGAAGTTTGTTAAGATGGGAAGAACATAAAAGAAGTAGAGTGTGAGAAGATCAGCAATTCAAGAGCTAGATATGTGTGTATAAGTGTATGATGGTGGATCCTGATTCATTTCATGTTATTAAACTTTTTGCTATATTGGCTTTTAGGACTTAGCATTCATGACCCAGCAGCTGTTACCCTTGGCTCAAAGTATTTATGACTTTATTTTGGACAAATCTTCCGCATTTTCATTTGATTTTTCCCAACTCAGCATCACACTTCAAATTTTGTTTTCGATTTTACAGTAGGTCTCCCCTTCCCCTTCTTACAGCTGCACGCTTTGGAACCTAACAACTGCGATCACGGCTTTCTCTTGCCAAAAACATACTTTGAAAAGTAAAACAAAAAGGGTTTATTAAAGGAAGAAACAAGCGAGCAAATGAGAAGGGGAAAAAAGCCAAAAAAAAGCCAAAAACCAAGAAGCAGGCTACTTTAGTAACTCTTTCTATCTCCTCTGAACAAATGAAACCTAATGTGGTATAAAGGCTGAAGCACACAATAGACTAAAAATATTCAGTAAACATTTACTGTGAATGGAAGCATTAGGGAAGGCTTAGGCCCTGCATGAATTCCCATGAAATTTATAAATATTTCTTTCATTTGTTCTCCATTTACAATTAGCTGCGGTCAAGCTGATCAAAGACAGGCCAGGCCTGTTGCATGTGAACCAGCATCCCTCACAATGACATTCAAAAAGCAGAATGAAATATGAAATATCAGGTTTCTGCGGATGTATAAACTTGTAAAAAATCTGAAAGAATAGGAGGCTTTTCACACTGAGTAATGTGAAACATTTGGTGCGGATGGTAGGCCTCTAAAGAGGAAAGCCAAGAGCCCAGATCCATCAGGCAATAAAACAGAAGCAGGCAAAATTTTAAACAGCAGCCCTTTGCTGCAGCCATTTGTTTTAAATATCAATTTGTTGAACCTGTCCCCACTACAGCAGCTCAGAAGCCGGCAAAAAGGGGTACCTGGCAACTAGGCCCATAGCCAGGAGAGAAAAAACCTCCAGGGTGGGAAGGGGTGGGACACACAGGACTATTTTTTTATTTTTTTAGTGACTCACGAAGAGTAGGTCTATAACAAAAAAATAATTTAAATGATATGACCCATTCTATATTTTTAAAGAGACCTAATTAAATTGAATTTCTATTTTAGCTACAAAGTTTCAAGTCTTAAAAAACCTGAAATGACTCTTTATTGGTAATTTAGTGGCTACAAAAGAATACCACAACACAATTGTTGGAAACACTTGAAAACTGTGTCAATACACTTAGACAGAAATTAGGCTCCATCAATATACGAGGTGGACACTCAAGAGTACATGCCCAGTCAGTCTTTCTTATCCCATTGTGCTTCTTATATATTGTTTTCAAAAGTTGAAAACAAGCTATAATTTGTAGCTGTTGACACTGACAATGTTGCAGAATCTGAAGAAGTTTCTTCATATTCAGGGGAAAAAACTGTCTTGTCACAGACAAGATATGCTTCCAGTGCATTTGATGATTTTTCTGCAGGTGTACTTTTTCCATGCTGCAAGTCTTTGCTATAGCTTAAATGTCAACGTACCTTACCAAAAGCAATAACTGTTCTGAGGTACTCACATCCAAAGTTTCATCTGCCAAAACAGAGAAAAACTGTGATGCATTGCACCTTTCAACATTTTTTGACTATCTTTTGTCTTATTCTTTGTCTGTTGTATGTTAAACTTGTTTTTGTCTTTTATGCAAAACTAATAAAAACTCATTAAAAAAACATTTTTGACTATCCTGTCACCATAAATGTTTATTAGTTCATTTGTATTTGAGGACTAGTATACTGGGAATTTATAGCTGCCGTTTCGAAATTACTTTTCAGATCAGTGTCTCCTGATCTGGCACATGATCTCAACAAGACCCTGAAATTACTATCATTTTGCAAAGGTTTTTCACAGGTAATAGGTCCTGAATCTTTGCTCCCTCTTAAAGCCAGTTCTTATCAGCCATAAAGGGCGGTAGTTTCCACAACTGACAGAAATTTATTTCTGTTTTCTTCTGCTTTCTCTTTATTTTCTTTATCATGATGACTACATCAATATGTTTTCAACTGGGAATTAGCAAGAAGTTTCCATCCAAGCACAAGTTGTTCTGATGGTACACTGTTTTTTTGGTGTCCATTGAAGACAGTATTGCATCTTTCCATCACACAAATGGTTTAGTGGAAAAGTAGATAAAAATAATAATAATGTGAATAAATTATGAAAATTTATTTGAGATAGTGCTTGCAGTCCTGGAGGAATTTTTAATTTTTGCTTCTCATAGACGTAGCATGGAAATTTGGTTAATCAGTTAAAATTCATGAGTAAACCAGTTTGGTGTTTTTTTTAAAAAAAACTGAAACATTGGGGGGGGGGGTTGAATCTCTACCCCACTCATGGGGAAGCATCATCATGCAGCTTCTTCCTGCACTGGCCCCATTGTAAGCTTGAGCAAAAGCAAACAGCTATAACCTTTCTTGTGTTCTTCATTAATAACATTTAACATTTTGACAACAAAATTGTCAGAGTTTTCAGTTATTTAATGTTGGAGAATATGAGCTCAGTTAGCTAGATTAGATAGAGTTGACTATTTACAAACTTCATTACTTGAAATGCAGCATAAAATTTCATTTGAAGTCCTTTCGAGGCATAGAGCAGATCGATTTTGTGACATTGTCCTGGATTTCCTAGATTACTAAAAAAAAAGCTTTTGGATTTTCTTTGCAGCCAGGATTTAGAACAAGATTTCCCTAATGTTTTGGTACATCACTCCCATCACCATATGCTAGCATGAGCAGTATTCAAGAATAATGGGCACTTAATCCAAACAGAAAAGATTCTTGGGCTGATCCTGTTCCCTCTTTATATTTGTTTACAAATTTTGGTGTCATCCCATGTGATGGCATCACTTGGTGGTATTCGTATCCCCACCACCACCACATCCCTTAGTGACACCACTGAAATTTTCCACACCTTTCCATCAAGAGAAGAAGCCATTTACTTTTAACATCTGCTTCCGTTTTGACATAGGAGAGTTCGCCATTGGGTCGCAAGCAGCATCAGCCACCTCCTGCTGATAGAAGGACTGTTTCTGTCAATATAAGGCTTTTGATCCAGCAGACCTTTTCTGCAGGCTGAACAGGGATGGGTCAATGTTCCTTCAACCCATTACCCTGCCCTTTCTCCTCCTCTCATCACACACCCCAAGTTTGTTCTGTAACATGGGGGGGGGGGGGGCTAACCAAAAAAAGGACAGTAGATAGTATAGCAGAGGAAGGGAGGAATTATCACAAAAAAATCCCTTATTTCCTCTTACAGGAACCTTTGAGCAGAAGTCTGTTGCGGGACACTCCCAACAAGAGAATACATTTCTGGAACTAACCCATTGTAAAGAAGAGACCAGCCTGAAATAATCAATTCAGATTCAAAGTTTCCATGCTGGCTTTCAAAGTCTAGAAATAGGATTTTGACTGGGAGCTATTTTACCAATAAAATATGTTTCCCACTTTCCTCTACAAGATAATTATGTCGCATCAAACAAAGTTTCCTGGGTAGTGATTATTAGTGTGCATATTATTCAACCTACTTTGGGATGAATTTTTATCTTCTCAGGATTGTAAATCTTTAGCTATTGAATGAAATTGTTTTTCCATCCTACATGCGTCCATCCAACGTTTTGGGAGATGTAATAATGACACTCATGATTCAAACTTGCTTGAAAAACACGAGCAAATGATAAACAGTTGTGATAGTCATCCACATTTTTACAATATTTAAAAATATGTTTGAATATCCAGAAATGATCTTGTGATTTGATTTATTCCCAGTCCCCTTGAAGTGTTTAATAGATACAATATGGTACAACGAAAAACCTTGCTTATTACAGTTATTAGCTTGGTAATTCTCCAAGATGAAATCATACTTTTCAGGTTATAAATATACATTTTTATTGTTGATTTTATGCTGAATTTGAAATATTGCTTCTCTGCTTTCATATTTTCAGTGCTGTATTACAGTACTATAAATCAGCTTAGCAGTAAAGGAATTCTAATTGGTATCAGGTGATTCTGCTTTTTTTAAGAATGGGGGGAAAAGTTAAACTTACATCCTTTTTGAACAAAGATCGGTTCTGGTGAAGTTCTTTTAATAAAATCAGATGTGTGCAGAATGTATCTGATTTATCTTCTTTAAAAGACCACTCAGTTAAAAGACTGCACGGCACACATCAAAGTGTATATAAAAACTCTAAACCACCATAAAGAATACCCTTTAAATGGATGACTAAACACATAGAATCCCTTTTCCTAATGTTTTCTTTTTACCCATTTTATTTTTATTTTCCATCTAATTAACTGGCAGAGGTTCTGCTGCTTCTATTTATGCTCATAGAATTTTAGTTTTAAAGCCTGTGAAATATTGGGGAAACTATTTGTTAACATCCCAGCATCTTATTAAAGTCAGTTTTACTCCCAGACCATTTATTGCGTCTCATTATTCTAACCAAAAGCTGCATCGTATAGTCATCTGAAACACATGCACTCCAAGTCAGCTGATATACACAGGAACATTGGGTGGCTGCAGATGCCCACTGTTGGCTTGTTGCCTTGTAATGCTGTTTTTCGGGAAGGCAAAAATTAAATAAAATAAGAAATTGGTAAAGGTTTTTTTTGTCAGGGATCACAAAAGAGTAATGAGATAGAAGCAAAACTCAGAACAGGAAGCAAACTGTTGTTCCCCAAATGCCCCTCCACAATAGCCATATTGGCTGGAGCAGGGGTGTTCATTAGGTAGATCGTGATCTACTGGTAGATCTCGAAGGGCGTCCCGGTAGATCTTGAAGGGTGTCCTGGTAGATCCCAGGCAGATCGCAGGCACAGTGTGTATGGCTCCCATGCCATTTGTGAGGAATGCTCAGGGGCTTATTATACTCACATTTAGTTGAATTCAGTCTTAAAATGTATTATATGGCTCTCACTGAAATAAATTTTCTAATATTTTGCTTTTATGGCTCTCTGAGTGGTGGGTAGGTAGGTCTTTGGGACTTGGTTGTTTTATAAGTAGCTCGCATGCTGGAAAAGTGTGAGCAACCCTGGGCTGGAGGATTCTAGAACCTGTAGTCCAAAAATGTAATTTTCCCAAGCTCTCCTTCTGCTTTGTGCTCTGTACTGGAGCAGGAAACCTCTGCCATGGAAGTAAAATGTGGCCTCATCCATATCTCCCCAAGCTGCTGGTCTTATCTACCTTGTCCCATATGACCCCTGCCCCTCACAAACACACTGCAAAACACAAATTGAGGATGCAAATATTGTTCTCAAAAATGTTTTGTGAATACATAACCCCACACAACACTGGAAAAGAGACACACAAAGATAAAAGTCAGGCCATTAGTGAGAAAATGTTTTCTGCCCCATCATAAATACAACACATCAATAATGTATCTCTCAAGGAGGTGAACTTTCCAACTTAAAAGAAGCAGTAGTCAGACCACTCCGATAAAAGCCCTTCCTGGACCCCCTGGACCTCAAGAATTACAGACCAGTTTCCAACCATCCTTTTTTTTTGGAAAGGTGATTGAGAAGTCAGTTGCCCTCCAACCCCTTGCAATTTTGGATGACACATGCTTCCTTGACCCATTTAAACAGGTGTCAGAGAAGGATATGAAGTTGAGGGTGCTATGGTCATCTTAGTGGATGATCTTCATCTTAAAACTGACATAGGGAGTCTGTCCCTGTTGGTGCTTTTAGATCTCTCAGCGGTGTTTGATACCATTGGCCATGGTATCTTTCTGTTATGAATGGGGACGTATCAGGAATCGGAGGCACAGTGTTGTAGTGGTTCTGGTCATACCTCTCAAGCAGGTTCCAGATAGCTGCTCCTCAAAAAAGGAGATGTTATGTGGTATCCCACAAGGAACCATTCTATCACAAATGCTTTTTAACATTTGCACTAAAACCACTGGGAGAGAACATCTGGAAGCATGACGCATCTACGGAAGGGATGGGCAAACTAAGGCCAGAGGGCCAGATGTGGCCCTGCAAGGGATTTCCTCCAGCCCTTCCCTTTTTCCCCTTCTTTCCACATAAGGCTGCGATGACCTGACATTGCAGCCTGATGCCAAAAGGACAGTGGAGGCAGGGGAGGCCAGTCAGGGAGAAATGAGCCTTCCTCTCTTCTCCTCTCCTCTCAGCACAAAGAACTGGCTGCAGCCAGGTCACTGTGCCGAGAGGAGAGACTCGGCGCAGCGGAAAGGCACAGGGCTTCTACCAGCTGGGTTGCTGTGCCAAGAGGAGAAGAGCACCTTGGCCAGGCAGGAAGGCACATGGGTGATTTTTATCAGCTGTGTGCTTTTCTCTCCTCTCTCTGAGCACAAGAGGAGAGGCCTGGCCCGGTGGGAAGGCGCACAGCTAATATAAGTCCTTTGCACCTTCTTCTCCTCCTCTCCTGTCCACATAGTGACATGTCATATTATTCCTGTACCAAAGTCACTACGCTGGTTTCCAGTTCATTTCTGAGCAGTGCAAAGCATAGGTTTTGAGCTTTAACGACCTACATGGACTGAGTCCAGGTTACCTACTTTTCCCACACAATCCACCCCAAACACTTACCGTATTTTTCGCTCCATAAGACACACCTGCTGATAAGACGCACCTAGATTTTAGAGGAGGAAAATAGAAAAAAATATTTTTTCTATTTTCCTCCTCTGACGCGACACTGCTTCGCTCCTCCTCTTGCTCCTTCTTTCCCCCCGCCCTTTGCTCGAGGGAAGAAAGGGCGGGGGGAAGGAAAGGGAGCAAGAGGAGGAGCGAAGTAGCGTCGCGTCAGAGCCTCTGACGCGACGCTGCTTCGCTCCTTCTCTTGCTCCTTTTTTCCCCCCGCCCTTTGCTCAAGGGAAGAAAGGGCGGGGGAAAGAAGGAGCAAGAGGAGGAGCGAAGTAGCGTTGCGTCAGAGCCTCTGACGCGACGCTGCTTTGCTCCTCCTGTTGCTCCTTTTCCTTCCCCCGCCCTTTGCTCGAGGGAAGAAAGGGCGGGGGGGAAGAAGGAGCAAGAGGAGGAGCGAAGTAGCGTCGCGTCAGAGCCTCTGACGCGACGCTGCTTCGCTCCTCCTTTTGCTCCTTTTCCTTCCCCCGCCCTTTGCTCGAGTGAAGAAAGGGCAGGGGGAAAGAAGGAGCAAGAGGAGGAGCGAAGTAGCGTCGCGTCAGAGCCTCTGACGCGACGCTGCTTCGCTCCTCCTTTTGCTCCTTCCCCCCCCCCCCCCCCCCTTGCGCGAGGGAAGAAAGGGCGGGGGAAGGAAAGGGACGGACCAGCAACGGACCAGAGAAGAGGAGAGGCGCGAGAGGCGGCGGTCTCCAGACACTTTTGGTGAGTATATCGCCACCCCCTCTGCTCCAGCGCCTCCCCCCCTCCCTGCCTGCATCTTCGCTCCATAAGACGCGGCTGATTTTTCTTCCTAGTTTGGGAGGAAAAAACTGCGTCTTATGGTGCGAAAAATAGGGTAGGTCCTCAGGGGCCATCTATTCCAACCACCACAACAACAAGCTAGGAGTACAAGCAAAGAGTACAGTATTCAATAATCATATATCTATGAAGTATATATATTTTAAATTTCGCAAACCTCTAAAATAAAGAGGTGCAATCTAATCCACCGATATGCCATACATAAGGAGTTCAACACATCAAGAGTTCAGCACAAAAAGAGTTCAACACATATAGAGTACAGCACATTAAGAGTTCAGCACATTAAGCATTCAACACAAACAGAGTTCGTACTCACGCTGCTATTGGGCGTGTTAAGAAAAGTCTGCGATAAGTAGTCCATGTAAGTCCCGGATAAGCCACCACAATAGGTGGGATGGTTCAGTCCCGCATAGGGAGGGAAAGTAGCAGCAGTCAAATGCTCCTCAAATGAGGCACTTGTAAATTCCACAAAAGGTAAATATTGTTCTCTCTGGTGCTCAGTCACGCCAAATGGCAAAAGAGGCTGAACAATCCATAGAGTGTTGGGCGGGCATCCATCCGTGGGTGTCGGGGATGAGAAATAGCAAAGAGACAGCTGAGAACCTCCTACGGGAAGGGGATGAATGGATCCAGTCCCGTTTCATGGGGAACTTCGTCAGGGTGGCGACTTCTATGAGAAAATTAAGCTTCTCTGATACAATCCATATACACATTCATAAGTATTTCAACAAAAGGTTTCACAAATCGTATTGACCGTGAATAAACTTGAAAGCTTCCACATGAAGAAAAGGCACTCTACTAATTTATTTCAGTATTTGTTTGTTGAATTTACACTCTTCTTCCCAGAGCAGGATCTAAGGTGGATAAACTATGGTCCATCCTTCTCACAAATAAGCAAGTGACACTCCAATGATAAAGATTGGATCTCTTCACATTATAAAGGGTCCCACCTAGCTCCAGGTTAGATGACCATGCTTGATAGTGAGGACAGGCAATTGCCTTTTTCAAATTGTCCAGCAATGATGGATCTTCATGACATTTTCAATGTTTCTAGTTTTCAAAGGAACAATGTTTTCAACTTTGCCATGACTTCAGCTGGGTTACGTATTCTCCTCTTCTTGCCAGGATTACAAGGTGAATACAAATCTTACCAAACCGTAGTTCCTGGTTCAAATAGATTCAGACTGGAAAGTGTTCATGTCTTGGACTTTTTCAGGAGAGGAGAGGAAGAAAGTGATTGTTTTGGGCACGTTATACTAGTGACGGCATGTCAGTATCATGCCAGACAAGGAATACAATAGTGATGAAGTGGTTCCAAATAAAAGTCACATTACATAGGAAGGCAGCAGAAACCCAATGGACCAAAGATGAAAAGAGATGGAGTATATATACACCTTGAACAGCTGCTGAAGGTCAAATAGAAACCATATGGAAGAAATCAAGAAGCACATAAAGTGTTGCTTAGAAAGATGAAAAAGGTATCTTATGCCTTATTCATCAAGCAGAGCTTTTTTCTAGTACATACCTAAATACACACTAAAGTGCCAGAAACAGGAAGTGAAGCGAAACATCCAATTGCTTAAATATGAAGATGATGCAACAACATTGCTATATTTTTACATGCATATATTATCTGTCAATGAATAAATACTCTTTTTAAGCTGCTGCAAAATGTAGTGATGGTGGGTGGTTTGGACAGCTTCCAAAGGAAAGACAAATTTAAAATGATAGCTTGTTAATGGTTATTTGCCAATAGTACTATGGGGAAAATGGTGATAACTGCATCTTTGGGGTGCTTTTAAGGACTACCCACACAACAGTGTCACAACAGCATGGGAAAAGGAAACAATTCCTATCACACCTAAATTTCACTGTTGTAAACCATCTCTATGGGAGTCATTACTAAGTGAGTTTAAATTCTTGCATTTCTACACACTTAAGAAACAGAAACAAATGGGGAACCCACAGGATGATCTTGTGGAGAATGGAATGAGTTGTTGTTCCTGGAATTAAAAAAAAATCCTTGTGCCTATGATCTTTACCAAACATTTTTATTTAGATTAATATCTATATACTGTATGGCCCTGTGTTCGCTGAACCAATATACACAGTTTCACTTGTCTGCAGATACAGTTACTGACGCAGGGCCACCTGTATAAGTCATGCCTTCTTGTCAGTACCTTTGCTATTTGTTTCATTTAAACTAATAGGGTTTGTTTTATCTTTTGGTTCACATATCCACATGAAATACAGGAACATATTTCCCATGGATACGGGGACCACAATGGATATGTGTATACGCAGATTCAAATATCCTATCCATCAACTTATCTGATTTCTGCCTTATTTTCAGGACTCCTCTGCATTATGCCAGACGTGCATTCAGAACACATATATTGGAAGTTTCCAGAAGCAGCAGCAACAGCAAACTCCCTCAGCCAGACGACCCCAGTATCCTGGGATCATCTCAAAGCAGCACCACCTTTATATCTGGTTCATTTGCTGGGAAACACACCCCTTTCTGACCTTGCGTTTGTGTCAAATACTATATGTCTGTGCATACCTGCACATGCTTGTAAGCTGAGAACAAGCAGGAAAAAGGTACTTCCAATGGAAAAATGGATGGATGGTATCTTTGAAGTGACTGGCTTGACTCTGAAGGAGCTGGGGGTGGTGACAGCCGACAGGGAGCTCTGGCATGGGCTGGTCCATGAGGTCACGAAGAGTTGGAAGCGACTGAACTAATAAACAATGATGGGAAAATAATTTTTAAAATATCAATACGTTCTATGTCTGCCCTAGTGTGCAATCATAGCTGAGACTAAACTAGCATGCAAACAATATGTTATGGTTATGGGGGTGGGGGAGAATCTGAACAGAAGGTGATCCTTTTATTCCCAGTTTAGTCCATGAGAGCAGGAAGAAGTCAGGGTTTGACCCAGATGCCAGCAAACATCATATGTCAAGACATGGCTTGAAATGGAGCCAAAATGTATTGGCCCAAGTTTTTCCTTGCAGATTTCCACACTATATATGGTACTGAAGTTACCAAAGTGCACAACATTGGGACTGAGCTAATCCACTGAAATATACTGGATTATCTGGTGGTTGTTTTGGGTTTTTTTGAAATCAGGTCCAAATAGGGTTATTACTGCCATGAAATCATAGAATCTTAGAGAACATAAGAGCCACCCATTCCTACCCCCTGCCTTGCTAGATACACAATACTCAACTGATTGAGAGACAACATTGGGGAAGGCTATTGTTTTGTCTCTTCCTTGAGGTATCTGATTTGACATTTTGTTGGATAGATGCTGGACTACACGAGCCTTTTGAATGACTTAGCTGGTTTGATATTCTTATGTTCTACCAGAACATGGGTAATTATTTTTAAGTATAAAGCTATAAAGTTGCATTTCCAACAATATTAAGTTTATACTCCAAAGTTTTTTTAACCTATTTTTCATAATTTAAAAGCAACTGAAAAGCCATCTTTAGTTACTTTTGTAAAATGTCAGAAAACTGTGTTGCAAACTTGTTTTCACTTATGTAACATGCAATTTTACTCTAAGGATCAAGAAGAATTCATTCTATTGGCTTTATGCAAGTTCCCTTCTGCCAGAAGTTCCTGCCAGATATCTGGCTAGGAAATCCTAGCCAAGAAGCTATTTTTTAAAAAATCTGAGTTGTCATAGATGACATGTATTAGTTGTTGGTCTAGTAATCCAAAATTAAACAAGCCAGTGAATTACTTTCTCTGTAAGTATTTGTTTGTTTCTGGCGCACAGATAGTATTTCAGTAGTGGATGTGTGTGGAAGGGAAGAAGAATGAGAGAGAGAAACCTTTCTCTCACACTAAACAGAAGCAAGAAATCACAGGACATGACAGAGATCACTTTTTAAATCACTTTTTTCCAAATGGAATTTTTAAATTTTCTTTTTAACATACATTTAAATCTAATTAGGGTCAAGTTGATCTCCCTCCATGCAGGTCATTTGTGCTCTTGTGGCTGTGGCCTGCAAAGAACAAAATCTGGGGTATATATTTTGAAAACCGCATTATTTAGAACTGTTGCTTTTTTAATTATAGTTTTTATATTTTTCTCCTTGAGGTTGTGACATACCTCATTCCTGAAGAAGAGAGAAAATGGAAGAGCAAAAGTGATGACTAAGAACATTAGTTAAGCATACTTAACTAAGGAGTATCTTAACGAATCAGATGAAGAACCATAATGCTAAGTTACAAATTCCAGCCAATCTTATTCCTTGCTTCTGCATACAGACAACTGCATACAGAATCAACCTACTATGCACCTTTTGGAATCTTATTCAGATGAATATCCACAAAGACCTGCAAGTCTTGATTATCACAGAGATAGTGCCACTTTTGCTTTCTTATGGCAAAATAGCAGTATGTGTGAAAAAGAATTGGAGTCCTTGTGGACAACAAATTAAACATGAGCCAACAGTGTTATGCAGCAGCTAAGAATGGGATTTTGGGCTGCATCAAAAGGAGTATAATGTCTAGATCAAGGGAAGTCATGGTGCCTCTCTATTCTGCTTTGGTTAGGCCTCGCCTGAAATACTGTATCCAATCCTGGGCACCACAGTTTAGAAGAGATATTGACAAGCTGGAAGGTATCCAGATGAGGGCAACTAAAATAGTCAAAGGTCTGCAGATCATGCCCTATGAGGAGCATCTTAAATAACTGGGTATGTTTCACCTGCAGAAGAGAAGGTTGAGCGGAGACATGATAGCCATAAATATGTGAAAAGGTGTTGTGATGAATTGCCTACTTGTAGGCCAGGGAAAAGCTCAGGAAGTAGACCCAAATATTTTGGCAGCCATTTTGTAAGATGGTGCATGGAGGCATCCATCGTAGGTTAGTCATTTCCTACTATGCTTCTATGCTTCTATGCTTCTATACTGCCCCTCTCAACCCGAAGGTGACTAGAGGAGGTGGATGTTAGGAGAAGGCGGAGCTTAGGAGCAGCCTGGAGGGAAATGTGAAGAACCTGTGTGATTGGCTGAGAGAATGTGGGTGGAGCTTTGTTGAAGTGCAGAAAAAAATTGCCTTTAGGAGTGTGTTTTAAAATCTGACAGTTAGTCAGGGTCTGAGTGAAGAAGGAAGTTAGGTTTTGGGAGAGTTAGGAAAAGAGAAATTAGAGAAGCCAAAGTGGTTAGTTAGAAAAATACTGATATTAAGAAGAATAGCTAGTATGTCAAGCTGCAATCATTTGCCCATAAACTGACATACCGTACAAAGCAAAACATTACATTCTTATAGAAAAACAGAGCTGTTAAAGTTCAAACTTCCTGCCCCCTACCCCTTTGCCGGCTTAATGCTGATTGGTTGGAGACATCAGCTGGCAGGGAGGCACGGCCGGCTTAGCCACGCCTCAGCCAGTCAGGAAGCCAATGCCGCTTCGAGCCCTCGACATCGATGTTGCCTTGACTAGTAAAACAGTCTGCTGGTCTAGCTAATATAGACAGAAAGTCATGCCTTCTCCCCCAGGAAACTGACGAGGACTTCTTGGTTAATAAGTGTCTTGACCTTCATACACTCTCCTGAGAAGCTCTATGTTGACAGAATGCAAATCTCCTATCTAACTGCTCATTTGTCTGCCCACTTGGACTTTCATTTTCATCCTCTGAACTGAGTTCTGTTTCTGACCTTGCTTCCCTAGCAAAGTGCCTTTCTAGAATGTGGCCTTCAGACAGAGGCCGCTCATTTTCAGGGTTTAAAATCTCTTTCTGGCTCTCCTGCTGACTTGCAGACCCAGAATCCCTAGTGTCATCAGGGTGACTAGCAGGCCCAGAATACCAAGAGAGATCAGGTGCAGGCACAATCAAAGGCTGGACTACAACACTTGGAAGCTTTTAAACAGAGGCTGGATGGCCATCTGTCAGGGGTACTTTGATGGTGCTTTTCCTGTATGGCATGAGGCTGAACTAGATGGCCCATGTGGTCTCTTCCAACTCTATCATTCTATGATTCTATGACTAACCATAAATGTCACTAATTCATTACCAGTCACTGGGAAAGATGAATAAGGAATTGCTATTGTAATCAGGGTCTTGGGGGTCTGCCATAGACATTGAGTTGAGCATTAGGAAATAACTATTGATCAGTTCTAGAAGATCCCTTCTTTTCTAAGGGTGCAACTATATAGCGGAAATAATGCAATTTGTGCTATAAATTACAGATGTAGTTTTACATACGCTTTAGCTTCCGTTGCCCAGGAGTGCTGGTACCTCGCCAAACTACAAATTCCAGAGTTCCATAGCACTGAGCCTTAGCAGTTAAAATGGGATCAAACTGCATTAATTCTACAGTACAAGTGCACATGTAGAAATGGCATGGACACTGAACTATCCACTTTTCAGAGCCAACCTGTCCAACTCATCTGACAAAAAAAATATTTCAGGGCCCTTAATCTGAGACCTGTCTTGATTTTACTCGAAGCATCCAAATGACGCCTCTGGTAAAACCAAATTAATCTGGAGAAAACAGGAATATCCCAGTTTTCTCCGGATTAATTAAACACCTAGAAACACCTTAAGCCTTTGCTCATGAGGGCTATGTAGGGATTGATTTTCCCAGGACTGCTTTCACACAACGATCCTGGTTCTTTGGGCTCAACGAGCCCAAAGGAATGGGATGGCATCCCCCCTCCCACCCCAAAGTCCAATTTCCCAAATAAAAAAATTACCTGGGGGGGGGGGCATGTCAGCATGTAGCCACCCCCTGAGGGAAAGCCCAGGGTTTGAGTTGGGAGTGGGGACTAAATCCCAGGAGGAACTAAGATTTAATATCCCAGTTCCTCTCGGGATTTAGTCGTGTCTGGAATGGCCCTCAGTACCCCTATAGGAATAAAAAACTTATTGTAATATAAGCTTAGGCAGCCTATATGATCAAAGATTGCGAGGAAGGAACAAAGTATATAGGTACTTAAAATGTATAGGCTGTGAGGTTTGGGTGGTTTGTTTTAATTGTGAATACCTTCAAATCTTTCTGCTTCCAGACAAAGCTAAGCCAAAGAAAACATTGGCCTGATCTTGGATTTGGCTACAGTAGCACTCCAGCTACTTACAATGAGTGTCACCCATGCAAATTTAAGTGCTACCGTAAAAAGTTTTTAAAAAGAAAGTCTTAGCAATTTAATGCCTCTTGGAATTAGAGGGGAAGGCTCTGCCCACTGCCTGCAACACAGAGGAACGCTTAGCTGCATTAACTTGCTTAACCTGGGGATCTAACCCAAAGACAAGTGAATGAAATTACTAGAAAAGGACTTGAGTAATTGAAATGAATGTAAAAGCTTTTGTTACTTCAGCAGATGAAGTGAAAGGCTGTCTCCCTTCATAATTCCTGACTATTGGGAAACAATCACAGATTTTGAATATACAAAAACGCTTGCTGATACACAAGAACTCTCCAGGTTCAATGAAAAGGGGGGTGGTTAATCTGTGAAACTTGAAGTAATTTGAGGGGAAACTTCATCTCTTGCTTTAGAACAGCACATATCGCTTATAACTTTGGAGCCCATGGCTCCGATTTAATGGTAATCATGTAACATCTGTTTAATTTTAAAATTTATATGGAGGCTTTTGGGAAAATCCCTTGGAGTTTTTCAACTTTCTCTTTTTCTCGATGTACACCAAGGATATAGAAAATTAATTTCCTGTGCAAAAGAAATACAAAATGACAGAAAGCTCAAGGTTAAACCTATTTACAAAGAATATCACTGCTGACGTTTATAATATGCAGTTCTGGTTCCAAATATTAAAGGTGTTATTTGGCAACCGGTGTTCTCATGGTATTTAAACATATTACAATTCCTGCTCAATAAACACCAGTGCCTTTATATATAAAAAAGAAAACAAGTTTCTATTGATTTTCCCCTATTGAATTGTGAACTGTCTGCTCATATGGCTATCTGTTTATTTTTAATAAAGAAGAACTTGTTGGAGGCTCCCATTTTCCCACCCTCAGGCCTATTCTGGAAGGGCTTAACATGCTGCACAAAGACTCCAAACCCCAGAAGGGAAACAATGAAATGTAATACCGTCAACTGATATATGCATTGTTATTCTTCACTCTTGTGCATGTGAAGAACTGTATATTAGAGGGTGGGGGGATCTAGGGATAAAGAATGAGTTTTGATCAAGAGCCTCCCTATGACTTTATGTACTTTTTTATTTTTCCTCTTCTTCGGTCTCCCAAACTATGGAATTCAAGGTAGCCAACAATAAAACGAATAATACAAGCCACGTTGAATCATAAAGGAGATTAATTAAAACATCAGACAACTCTAAAAGCATGTCAAGGACAGACAAACTACTGCCCGAATTTTTTTTAAAATCCACTTTAAAACAATGCCACTTCATTGTCCAAGTCCTACCTGAATGAAAAGGTCTTCATATTCATGCAAGCACTTCAAGGTGAGAAGACCCAGTTTAAAAGGGGGAAATAGTTTCTCAGGTCCCATCTACACTGCCATATAATCCAGTTTCAGAAATTAACTGCTTTGAACTGGATTATATAAATCTACCCTGCCATATAATCCAGTTCAATGCAGTTAATCTGCAACTGAGCCTATAAAATTTATTATTTATTTATTTATCAACCCTTAGTCTTATATGCCATCTATGGCCGTAGTCATGGCTTGTTTAACACAGAATATAGAAATTAGTCTTACTGACTTGTTTACAATTTTTATTGTTTTATTACTGTTTTTAATTAGCTGTTCTTATTGGTTTTATGCCCTGAACCGCAGAAGATCCTGCAGGAAGGACTTACAAGTTATGAATAATAAATAAATAAATAAGAAAAAACTGAGTTATATGGTAATTTGATGGGCCTTTAAAACGCATTGTCCTCCAACTGATTCACTACTTTCTGTCCTATTGTGGTGCAAGAAGTCACTGTAAAAATAATCCAAAATAGATTGAGAGTTTAATCATAGGGGGTACAATTTATTCATACCAGCAAATCAAATGGCCACTGCTCACTTGCTAACAGATCTCACATTTTCTCCAAGTTACAATGATTGTTTGCATTGACCTCAAGGGGTGCTGTTTAATGACTTTATCACAAAGGCCTGGTGGAGCATCCCACTTTGCCTGGCTTTGCGGAAGAAAGAGAGGAGCAGCCGGGTGAATCCATCACCCCTCGCCCAGTTCCCTCTCAGCAATGCTTTCTCCCATCACATGGGATGGGGAAGATCCAATCACCAAATTCAGCATCCAAGGACACCTCCACCCTGGTTGGGGGGCAGGGCCTCTGCGGGAAATCACACAACATCGTGTGACGGCCGGCGTGGGCTCCATCCCCAAAACAGGCTGGAAGCATCCTAGAACGCTGAATTTGGGGAGTGTGGTGAGAACGTAAGATTCACTTCCATCCTTTCCAGGTTTCCCACTTTATAAGTATTTTGAGAGAGTCTATTTCTGCTAGTTCCAGTTTTTGAAGAATACGTAAACTGAGAATTCATCTAGCTAAAGGGCTGGATTAGAGTTCAATCTGTTCTGTCTCGGGCTGAGCTCCAACTGAAGAATCAGATGCACAATCTGTGGATACTTTTACAGCCTCCTTTGTTATTTAAGAACCAAGAGATATAGGTGGCTTGAAGTGATCCCAGCTGAACCGTGGTTACTTGAAACGATGGATATGATTGTTGGCTATAAATCCATTCTAGAAATTTGCTAGGCCTTCCAACACAATTCTATGGTATTTTCTTGGGGAAGTACACCATAGAATCACCTGGAGAACAAAAACAAATTCCTTATTAATAAAAAAAATGCTTAACATTACTTACACCTAAACAAATACACACCAAAGTAAATAAAATGATCCCACCACATTCTACATCTAACCACTAATATCCACACCTAATAATTTCTATTTTGCTATCTCCTCCTCCCTACATACAGTTAGGATAGGCATATTGCAAACTTGACTTCTCCCCTCCCCCCCAAAAAGACATCTGTTACCTTTTTATAATCACTTCCCAGTATCACCTAAATATGTTTAAACTTCTGTTAAAAGACCCATGCTGTGAATTAATCTTTAAATCCCATGGGTAGTACAGCTATTTCTTTTCTCTATATAGGATAACAATGGTTCCCAATTTTTTAATCCAATTGTTAGCCCAAACTAAAACAGACTTGTCAAATCAGTGATAACTTGATAAGTCCACACTTAAGAAGCTTCCATTCATTCACTGGAATTATTTCAGTAGGGACTGCTCATAGAAATGCCCACTCTTCTACATCACTAAATAATTCAATATGGCTAAATCTGACAGATTCCATCCCACGTGTAAAAAAGTGCTTTCTCCAGTTTCCATGTGCGTCAGGAGCTCAGAAGACGATTTATTATTGGGGTTATTCATTTATTTTTGTATTGTTTTATGGCATTGACTGTTTGCCATCCTTTGTTGGAAACTGCCCTGAGTCCCCTTGGGGAAATAGGGCAGGTTACAAATAAAGTATTATTATTATTATATCTCCCCAGCTCCAGTGCCCTCCCCCATTTCTCCACACTTCTAAAACAGTTCACCGACGAAATACTACAGGCAACAGGCTGAAGTCTGTTTGCGTCATATGATGGGCTTTGTGGTGCTTCATCTATGAAACGTTTTAGAAGTGTGTAGAAATGAGGTGGGGGATTTGCATGTGATGAAGTCCAAATCCAGCAGAAGTTGCTGATTCTTCCTTTTCTTTGAAGCCAAGACAGGGGCAGTTGGGATGGAGAGAGAACCTGACATCTGCTTCTGGTCCTAGGTGTAATGAAGCCGCGGCAGCCTGAGGCCAGGGCAGTAGCAGTTGGGAATTGCTTCTGAAAGGCCTTCTCTCTAGTCCTGGACTATGTCCTATCCTCCTTCTCTAGGCTAAAGAACACAAATGCTGCCCTTATGCAAAAACGTATCCAAGAATGGAAATTCAAGACTAGATCATAAACTTGAACATCACAAAGGACAGGGAGGGGGGAAAGCATAGCAAGATGTCAAAAGTAACACCCGCTTAAGAAACCAGTTGAGTAATGTGTGGAAACTCGAGATGCTTCGAATTGGTCTGTCCAGTAATTCAAGGCTATGAGAGATGGAGAAAATATTTGCTTTCAGCTCCATTTTCCTTTTCATTCCATTAGTGCCCTGTTATCAGCCCCAAACATCTGACAATCTGCCTTAAAATTGCTTATTGAAGCAGTCTCTTCTGTGGCTGAAAAATGGTCTAGAAACTATTTAGCATAACGGCCGGCAGAACACCTGATAGATGAAGGATTATTAATCATTACTTTAACCTGTTTTGTGTGTGGGTTTAAAGAAATATTAAGATCTGTCAGCAAAGGAATGAAAAGGAGGCTAGGATTTCTTTGCTGCTGTAGACAAACGTAAATGGAAACACAGTACTCACTCATGAAGCTTCACACCTGGAAGTCATTGCAATTACTCCCATCATATGCACTCGCCTGCTTGTTATTTTTGACCATATTTGTTTGCCTCCTTCCATAGTATTGTAGAATTAAACACATCAAATCTTTTGTCACCAGGAATGTGGCGCAGCTGGCTAAGTGTCAGCTGCATAAGATCTCTCTGACCAGTAGGTCATGAGTTTGAGGCCTGCCCGGGTCAAGGTGGATGCTCGACCTTTATGTGTAGCCTGCTGTCAACCTTTGCAGCCTGAAAGACAGTTGCATCTGTCAAGTAGAAGATAAAAGTACCACATTTAGTGGGGAGGCAAATTTTGACTGAATTCTGAGGCCATTAAAGAACTCCAGGAACGCTGAGGAATGCGGAAAGGAACAACAAGGGATGCTGGAACGTTGAGAGATGAGGAGTGCGTCAGCTCCCCCTGGTGGCAAGAGTTTGCCTCTGTTCGTCTATATGTGTGTATGTGGAAACAGCAGGGATTGTCTGCTAAGTATGTGTACCTGTAATCCGCTCTGAGTCCCCTTCGGGGTGAGAAGATCGGAATATTAATAAAGTAAATAAATAAAATAAAGTAAATAATTAATAAATAAATAAACTGCTATGACATCTTTCCTCCACTTCATCGCAATCTAGAACTAGAATCCAAAATAATGGCATATCTACTTTTCCCCGCTGAGAAATATTTGCAAAAGTTCTACTTCCATTCACTGACCTTGGCATAAGTACCATGAAGTTCAGTGGGAATTATTAAGCTAATGATGTATGTATAGCACAAGGCATCATGGTTATAATCCCAGGCATGCTATGGTACTGCTTAAGACAAAGGACAAGATTATTCCCCTGCTGGACAGTTTTACATCCTGGATTGCTAATTGAATCTTGATTGCACCCTAAAGAGCTTCACTTTCACTACACTTAAGGCAACAGGCTAAGTTAGGGCATGCAAGTAAACGGGCCAATTCAATATTACCCCAAGTTCTGAAGTTTCCAGGTCAAAACTTGAAACTTAGGGATGCTGCTGGTGATAACATTAAGTTTTATGCACTGAGTACCCAGCACGTTTCCTCAGTTCTTGTTATCCCAGCACACACACTGAGCATATTTTCCTGTTTGGTAGTTAAGATATAAATCTTAGCCAAATGAGTTTCTCCCAGATTGAAGTGAAATGAGAGAAATTATTCCTCTTCACTACATAGGTAATGAAATAAGAACATAAGACTTCACGAAATCTGAGGATGCCTGCCAAAGATGCAGGCAAAACGTCAGGAGAGAATGCTTCAAGAACATGGCCCTATAGCCCAAAACCCCTACAACAATCCAGAAGTAAGAACATTTAATGTAGCCCTCCACATTTACTCGGTTTAGGGGTGCAAAACAAAAGTGGTAAAACCACAAATAATAACAACAACAACAACAACAACAAACACGTTTATATAACCTAAGAAAAGCAACTCTCTAGAAATCTCTAGATCAGGGATGGGAAACTATGGATTTTGATATGACTCATGGATAAGTTGAAAGTTATTCTGCATAGCTGGGAAAGTGCCAGCACTGCCCCTGGCAGCCACCATTTTTCCACTCAGGCATCTTAAGAGGTCAAAAGTAGCACTGCAGCAAGGAGTGGTTGGAATTAGTTCTACTTTTAGATTCTTCCCAGATTGACTTTGGGCCCATCCAGACAGGCCCAGAACCTGGGACGAGGTGGGGGTTTTAGTCCGGTTCATCCCAGGTTTCTATTCTCACACCCTCCCAAAACCCCAGGTTTTCCCTCAGGGAATGGCATCCACCCCGCCTCCAGCCCCCTCCCCCTCCAGCCCCCCATTTCCCCCTCCAAAACTTACCCGAGGGGGCAGGCAGCAGTGCAGGCCCCTCCAGAGATTATTCCTGATGTGCAAAAATGACACATCAGGAAATGGGAAGGGGTAGGAGGGAAATCCATTTTGGGCCTATCTGGAAGGCCCTAAGTTTTCGCCTTTCATGCCGCTACTGAGAGAAAGGGGTGGGGCCTTTTTGGGGGTCAATTTTTGACACAAAAAATCTAGATATATACATGACTATACACAGTAAACTTTGTAAACTGTAGTGTAGTATTACTCCACTATGTGTTGCACACCAGGGCTGAGAAGGCACCTTTGAACCCGTAACCACACCAATGTTCTTTATAAGTATAGCAGTTTATTGAAGATGAATATGTTGTTGTTCCTTCGTTCAGTTGCTTCCGACTGTTCGTGACCTCATGGACCAGTCCACACCAGAGCTCTCTGTCAGCCGTCACCTCCACCAGTTCCTTCAGGGTTAATCCAGTCACTTCAAGGATACCATCCATTGAGGAAGAAGAGGTACTGAGAATGTCTTAGTTTACTTCTATTGAGATTATGTGCCATCAGATTTAATATGGCAATTTTTCTAAAAGGAGGTAAAATATTTTATCGTATCTAGACAAAAGGACTACAGCAAGAATGTGTGATGACTGTGACAGAACCATAACATGCAATTATAGTCTTCTAATCTTTGAATCTTCACATACCAATTCAAGGTTTTTTAAGCATTCGTATGAATATATCTGAAACCTCAAAACACAAGTTCAAGGGGGACTTGGAAATACACCAAAAGTTTGCAAGCATATGAAGAACCCAATACGTGTATTAATTTCCAAGACATATATTAATATCAGCTTTCTATTTCTAAGATTCTTTTGTCCTCTATCTTTCTGATATTTGTCTCTTCTTTTGTTGTAGTGTGGCAGGATTAAATCAATCAAGAGAACAGGGAATGTGATCATGTTTCCTCCCATACACAGACATCCAGTTCACATTTGCACAAATAACTTAGGCAAATAATGTTTCTGGAAGTCACCTTGACTGCCCTGAAGATCTATTTTGGTAAATTCCCAGTCCCAGATGCCTTCCTGGCCTGGCCTACACATACAAGAATTTTACTGCACACACCTCATGCTATTTTTCTAGCAAGGGAAGTAAAATATTATCTCTCTTCCAATTATGAAGCCAGTATGCTTAATTTAAATTGACATTTATTGCATATTTTCTGACCCAAGACTGAAAAATAACATTATGCAGACATTTCTTCCCTTTCTTTCCATCTTTAAATAGGACTCTGAGAATCATCCCTTTTCGCTAGAGTATTTGGACTAGACAGCAAACATTTCCCAAGTTTGCTCAATTTTGTGAGGCCATCTGAGAATGCTACATTCGAGAAGACTGTGTTTAGCCTCAATTTAACATTGAGATTGAGCAATGATGTAATGCGGCACGTGATGCAAACTCGGTGGCAGGAATCCAAGGAGTTACTTTAGGAACGGCTAATAGCTTGTGGGGTCCATTGGGATGTTTAACTCCTGCCCTCTCCCCCTGTTGAACTTTAGACAACTATACAAACTCTTTTGCAAAGTCCCATCCATTTAAAGTAGCCTTTTCTGCAACACAGAGGAGGAATCAGGTGTTTGGAAACACAGCCTCCCCCTTGGATGCAGAGAACTGGTTGCAGAGCTATCTGGACCCTAGCCAATGTTCTCTTCTGAATCATAAAAACACAGAATTGTTTTACAATGTCCAAAGATGTATAGTATTTACTTCAGATCCCCTTGCAATAAAGGACATAAAAGTTGTATATCTCCTTTCCAGAATGGACTTTGACCCTTGAAAATACCTTATAACTAGTAAATCAGATCCCTTTCCATGTAGATTTTTGGAAAAAAATATTATATTCTATTCTATGCCCATATCACTGTGTACACATACTATATATGATGTTATATGATTTTGTACATAAATCTTTTTAGATCCAAGTGAACCTTTGTAAAGTTTTAAATATCTTCCTGTAACTTGATTTCTAAATCAAGCCAACTGCCTTTCAACTATTAATGTTAAACAGTACTTTCTTTATTGTAACACTGCCAAAAGATTGGTTTGAACATGCTTTCACCTTATGTGAGTCAGTATTTTTCTTTGCCTGTTCTGGGGCAAATCTACTCCAAACACCAAGGACACAAGATAATTCTATAGGAAAATAAGACTGGTTATAGCTGTACAAAGGGTTAGTTCAGACACATGGATCCTGGATCCAGGCATTGAACAACCCAATCCTAGGTCTAGGCATTGATCAATGAACCCAGTAGTCCAGTGGTTCCCAACCTGTGGTCCATGGGCCACCAGTGGCCCACAAGAATGAAAATATGGTCCACGGCCTCACTATTACTAAACCATTGCCTTGAAATTACGCAGCAACTAGAGCAACTGGCTTCGCGAAACTCTCTTATACTGCTAAAGCTACGAGGATGTCAGAAGGGGAGAGGCTACCCACAAAAGATTACTACTACCACATCACCTCTAGATTATTAAATATGGTTTTCTGTAGGTGAGCTGATGGCACAACTGGGTGACATATGTTCTGTATCCGAAGCTAGAGCTGATATGATCTATCCCAGGGCTGTCCAACTTCTACTGGACCTTGGGCTGGAATTCCGGTCACTGATCACCGCCCCTCCCCTCCCCCGGCTCCGCCTCCTCCCCGCCCCCGGCATTGCATAAATATACAATTACATATTATATTATTTAAATAAGGGCAGAGGGAGGGAGGGATGGAACACACGAGGGGCATAAATATACAATTACATATTATATTATTTAAATAAGGGGAGAGGGAGGGAGGGATGGAACACATGAGGGGCATAAATATACAGAATATCAAGACAGAAAATCCCACAATCTCTGCTTTGAACTGGAATATATGACTGTTCCACTGGCCACATTGATCAGCATTGAATGGCCTTGCAGTTGAAAGGTCTGTGTGCTTTCATTCTGCCAGTTTACCCCTGGCTGATTCCATTCAGTGCAATTCATCAAAGTAAACTTAGGTAATTGCAAAGAATGTAAATAATTCTGGGGGGAGGGGGGAAAGGGGGTGGGAGGCCTTTCCTTGAGCTCCCATAAGAACATAAGAACATAAGAAGAGCCATGCTGAATCGGACCTCAGCCCATCTAGTCCAGCATTCTGTATCACACAGTGGCCCACCAGTTGTACACGGGGACCTTGAGCAGAAGGGAGGGCAAAACCCTGACCTGCTCCCGACCCCCCACAACCAGTACCCAGGGAAATCCTGCCTACCTCAACCAACTCCGAGGTGGCACTTGAATGTCCTTTTCAGTAACTACCGATACACTTGGTATCCATGAATCTGTCTAATCCTGCCTTGAAGTTGTTCAGGCTGACAGCTGTCACAACCTCTTCTGGAAGTGAGTTCCATAACCCAATGACCCTCTGGGTGAAGAAATATTTCCCTTTATTAGTCCTAATTTTCCTACCTTGGAGCTTCAGGGAGTGCCCTCTAGTCCTAGTGTTTTGTGACAGAGAAAATATTTTTTCTTTATTCACCTTTTCTATCCCATGCATGATTTTATACACTTCGATCAAGTCACCTCTTAAACGCCGTCTTTCAAGGCTGAAAAGACCAAGGCGTTGCAACCTGGTTTCATAAGGGAGCCGCTCCATCCCTTGGATCATTCTTGTTGCCATTTTCTGTACCTTTTCCAGTTCCGTTATATCCTTCTTAAGGTGCGGAGACCAGAATTGTACACAGTACTCCAAATGTGGCCTTACCATCGATTTGTAGAGAGGTAATACAACATTTGCTGACCTATTTTCGATTCCCTTTCTGATCATGCCTAGCATAGAATTTGCTTTTTCACTGCTGCTGCGCACTGGGTTGACATCTTCATTGAGCTGTCCACCAAAACCCCAAGATCCCTTTCCTGGTTTGTCTCGGAAAGCTTTGACCCCATCAATTTGTAGGTGTAGTTGGGGTTCTTTGCCCCGATGTGCATGACTTTACACTTGTTTAGGTTAAAATGCATTTGCCACTTTGTTGCCCATTCACTCAATTTCGAGAGATCTTTCTGGAGCTCTTTACAATCAGTTTCATTTTTAACTACCCTGAACAATTTAGTGTCGTCTGCAAACTTTGCTACCTCAGAATTCACTCCTACATCCAGATCATTAATGAATAAATTAAAAAGTAACGGACCCAAAACTGAACCTTGGGGTACGCCACTTCTCACCTCTTTCCACCCAGAGAAATGTCCGTTTATTACCACCCTTTGTTTCCTACAGTTTAGCCAGGTTCCAATCCAGGACAAGACCTGTCCTCTGATTCCATGGCTGAAGAGCTTATTTAGGAGCCTTTGGTGAGGGACTTTGTCAAAAGCCTTTTGAAAGTCAAGGTAAACAATATCGACTGGGTCCCCTTTATCTATGTGTTTATTTACACCCTCAAAGAATTCAAACAAGTTACTAAGACATGATTTGCCTTTGCAGAAACCATGTTGATTTTCTTTCAGCAATGCCTGTTCTTCAATGTGCCTAGTAATTTTTTCTTTAATAATGGTTTCCATCACTTTGCCTGGAACTGAGGTTAAACTGACTGGTCTATAATTTCCTGGATCACCTCTGGATCCTTTCTTGAAGATCGGTGTTACATTTGCCTCCCTCCAGTCCTCGGGTACAGTGCCTGATCTTAGAGAAAGGTTATATATCTTAGCTAGAAGTTCAGCAATTTCACACTTGAGTTCCTTAAGAACTCTGGGGTGGATGCCGTCTGGACCTGGTGATTTGTTGACATTTAGTTTAGTAAGGCATATGAGAACATCCTCCTTGTTTATCTCTATCTGTTTTAATTCTTTTAATTCCCTCCCTGAAAAAACTGACTCAGCTGCAGGCATATGTTGTCTGTCCTCCTGTGTGAAAACGGAGGCAAAGAAGTCATTTAGCCGCTCAGCAATCTCCTTGTCTTCGCTGATTTTCCCTTTCTGACCATTGTCGTCGAGTGACCCAACTGCTTTTCTAGTTGGGTTCCTGCTTCTGATGTACTTAAAGAAGTTTTTGTTGTTTTTTTTAAAATATTCTTTGCTATGTGTGCCTCAAAATCTCTCTTGGCTTTCCTGACTGTTGCTTTGCATTTAGTTTGCCAGAGCTTGTGTTCCTTTCTGTTCTCCTCGGTAGGAAGAGCCTTCCATTTCTTAAATGAGTTTTTCTTCTTTCTAATCACATCTTTTACTTCATTTGTAAGCCATACTGGTGTCCTTTTGGACTTTCCATGCCTCTTTCTTTTTATTGAATGCATTTTAGTTCGGCCTGTTTTAAGGTATTTTTAAACAGTTTCCAAGCATTTTGAGGGATTTGATTTTTTTACTGCTCCTTTTAGTTTGTTCTTTACAATTTTTCTCATTTTGGTGAAATTCCCTTTGTGAAAGTTTAATGTCTCCGTGTTAGTTTTCACTGACAGTTTGCTATCCAAACTTACGTTGAAGGTTATTGTGTTATGGTCACTGGTACCTATGGCTCAGCTACAAGGACATCTTGAACGAGATCTTGTTCATTAGTTAGCACCAAGTCCAGGATCCCCTTTCCCCTGGTTGGTTCCATGACCATCTGCTCAAGGGAATAATCAGCTAGCATGTCGAGGAACCTTGTCTCTCTTTCATGCGTAGAACAAGAATTTGGCCAATCTATTTGGGGATAGTTGAAGTCCCCCATTATGACTAATGTATTTCTTTTTGAGGCCTGTTTAACTTCATTTTCCAGATAGCAGTCTGCCTCTGGAGTTTGGTTGGGAGGGCGATAGCAGATCCCTAGTGCTAGATTAGTTTTTTGTCCTGGGACTTTTATCCACAATGTTTCTGTAGTTGAGTTTGAAATTTCTTGAAGTTCTAATTCATGAGATTCTAGCTCTTCATTTATGTACAGGGCCACACCGCCGCCATTTTTCCCTCTCCTGTCTTTCCTGTACAGTTTATAACCTGGAATCTTTGTGTCCCATTTGTTTTCCTCCGTCCACCAGGTTTCTGTTGTGCCAATAATATCAATATTATTTTCTTTTGCCAAATATTCCAACTCCCCTATTTTTATTCGAAGGCTTCTAGCGTTTGCGTACAGACATTTATATTTATTTCTCTGGTGCACTTTCAACTTTGGCTGTTTGTGAGAATTCAATTCCCTCTCATTCAATTCCCCCCTCCCTCTTTTCCTCCTCCTCCCCTCTCCTATGGCTGGCTGGTTTTCTCCTTCTCATTAAAGAGACAGTTCATGAAATGCAAATGAAGGGGTCAGAAAGGAAGGGACTTGTGTATGTGTGTGTGTGTGTGTCTGAGAGAGCAAGAGAGATCTTCCCTTTGCGCTGGGGAGAGGTGTGTCCAGGGCAGGTCCCCTTCCCCCCTCTCTCTCTCTCTCTCTCTGTCACTCACAATGCAATTTTCTGAATCAGCATCCCAAATAACCAAACCAAATCTAAAGTTGACCAAAAACCGATTTGTAACCATTTTGGTACTAATGTTGGAGAGTGGTCCCTGTTCAAGTGGTCCCTTGTAAAAAAGGGGGGGCTGGAAACCACTACAGTAGCCCAACTCATGCTCAAAACCCTTTGGATGACAGGAAAGGAACCATGTAGGCAGATGTCCCAGTCATAGTCCTCTCCCATCACCAGGGGTTACCAGAAATATGTCTGCCCCCAAGCCAGTCCTGTTTCACCTCTACCACACACACACACACACACACACACACACACACACTGAGTCCCCTAAAAGACCCCCATACATTATTATTGTCTGGCACTAGTAATCAATGTCACAGATCAACGACCCATTCCAACCAGCCCCCAAAGTTGTGCCAATATAGAAATAAACACAATGTGCATTTTCAAGCTACCAGGCAGAAACAATCATGACCTAAGGTGGGTGCAATTATGCTCAGAAGGCAGTAGCCAAGCCCATACTCGAGCTGTTATACACAGTGCACCCAGCCAGAGTAAATTCAGGTCATCCTGGTTGGGTCCACAAGGCAATGAACTCAAACCTTTGGTTTAAACTCATTAAATGGCAGTTGCCTCCTCCTCACAGCTCTGGGAAGCAGAAGCCATGTTGCTTAGTATAATGGCAGCCCAATATAGACCCAATTTACTCCACTCAACTTGAATGGTATGTTGTGCAGTTTATCTACCATATAAAAAAAGAATTCTGTAGAATTATAGCACTTGTCACAATTGGCACTGGATGGTTATGGTCTCCTTGAACTGACTCCAAACATAATTCAAGGTGCTGCCTTGTTGCTGCCAAGTTGCTGCCTTATTCTAATGTTAGGCGCAGGTTGCAATCTTTATAACTATGAAAGTATCTTCTTGCTTATATCCCTAGATTTCTATAAAATCTGTATGTGGTCGAGTGTGAATCTGAGAGACCTCTAGATAATTTGATTTTGGCTGGTATTTTTGGCCTGCTTTTAAACTGGAATGCAAATAGCTGCCCAGCAGCTGGATAGTTCATTGCCTGCTTTTATGGGAATGCTATCACGCTCACTCATAATTTATGCACTTTATGTTATATTTGCATCTGGATTTTTAGTATGTTATGATTTGCTCAAAAATTAAAAAGAATAACTTTTTATTTACAGAAATGAGTCTCCAACTTTGCTCTCTACGATGAACACCTTATGCTGTTTAGGCAAATCTGGCAATGGATGGAAAAATAATGTATAAACTAAAGCTGGCCCAGTAGAAATAACCAAAGATATTTAAAATTACATGTTATATTTATGTTGTTTTATTATTTCATGAGGTGGGATTTCAAAGATTTGTATCATAGCTTTTGTACACTATATATATATCAGCCATCATTATCAACTGCTAGCAGAATATTGCTATGTGTGTCTGTTAGAATTGGGTTCGAATAACTATTAACAAAAATATTTGTAGTTTTTGTAGAGCCATTTGTATTTAATTTCTGAAAACAGAAAGGGGAAGAGAGAGACGAAAATACCAGGGAAATGGATACAGAGTGCTGATATTTTTGGAAAGAGTCAAGTTCACAAAATACCAAAGGCAATGGGATCTGCGGTGTCTTTTTATCTCCCCGGCAGAAGAACCCTTCTCCATTTTTCTTGGAAAGTTACCTCCTCCTCCAGAGAGGGTCCTGGGAACTTGCATTCCCAGTGGCACTAGCATAGGGCTCAATGCTTTTATGGATGGAACACTGTTTTTAACATAGGTGAATGCATAAGATGTGTGAATATAATTATATTTTAATGTATTTTAGTGTCAAAAGCTGGAGGGTTTTATATTGTGTTTTATACTGCAATTGTGATGTAGGCATCAAATTATGCCTTTTGGAAGCCGCTCTGAGTCCCCCCTCGGGGGTTGAGAAGAGCGGGGTAAAATGCCATAAATAAATAAATAAATAAATAGAGTCACAATTGAAAGGTTCCACTCGGAGCATGGTGGGAGTTGAAGTTTTTCTCTCTGTGTGTATCTCAGCCAATAAAAAGCCTGGTGGTGTCCATGTTCTGATTGGTTGAGAATGGACACAACCAGCAACTGCAATGCCCAGAATCATCTCTTGCGGTATGTCTTAAAACTTTAAAAAATCCCAAAAAAATCCTAAAAATGGAAATACCCCTCCCTTTTCAGGTAACTTTTCACTAAACGAAATGAGGAGTCAGATGAAAAAGGACCCAAAACCAGCATGCCTTTTGGCCTGAATGCACATGCCTGTCGCAACTCAGGCCAAGACTGTATTCACCCTTAGTTCACACACACAGGCAGTCTATGAATAATAACTCTTTATTTAGAATAAAAAAAGAATCAAAGTAAGAAGAATCAAAGGCAATAAAAATAGTTCATATAATTGTCCAAAATATGTCCAAGGTATTCAGCAATTAAATCCACAGGAAATAACAAGGTAGTCCTTTAGTCCAAAGTCACTCCAACTTAAATCCCATGGAACTCAAGACTTGAAAACAAGGCAAACCGCAGCAGCGGTAACAGGAACTCCGAGACCAAAACCCAGGCCTCTCCAGACGTAGCTTTAGATCTAAAAATCTTTCCAAAGTCCCATCCAATTATAGTATCTAACTTTTGTGGGTCCAGCGCACCTCCCTTCTCCAACTTCGCCTAGAATTCTCAATACTCCTTTTTCTGATGAATTCCATCTCGTTAGCGAGCCCATCTGGGTTGCTATCAGAATGGGAACTGGTCAACTCCCCTTCTCCCAGAGATTCTTCTGGGAAGAATGTCGAAACTCGCTCTTGAGACCCACAACCCCCTGGCCTTTCATAATCTGACCCGGAGTCAGTCTCCATGAAATCTTCAGAAAATTCATCGGCCTATCCACCACCGTCCAGCCATGAGTTATCCCATTGCAGGCTTTCATCAGTAGAATCATACCCATCAGGCCATCTATCTTCCCCATCCGGTTCCAAGGCAAAAGGCACCCCTGGCACCTCCAGGGTCTGCCCATGCCCGCCTGGTTGGAACGGTTGGGATACTACAATGCCTAATGTCTGTGTGTAAGAGTGAGGGCAGTTCCTGACAGGGGGAAAGTCTGGTTGGACCTGGACTTTCTGTCCCCACACCAGTAAAAAAATCCATGCTTTCCTGGGGGGCTGTCCAAATGTCCCCACACACCAGACACTAATGCCCCCACACACCAGAAAAGCCTGCTTTGTGCCAAATTAATTTGTTTTTACCTGAGGTGTCATTTGGACACCCCAGGTAAAAATGCGGGAGGGCGTGCATTTTCCACCCTGTGTGGATGTGCCATGAGTGTGTGTGAGAGAGGGGGGGAGGGAGGAGGAGGAGGAGGAAAAAGAAGAAGATACTTGTCTGCTTCTCCATGCTTTACTTGTCCTCCTTTCCTGTCTCTCACTTTCTTTTTTATTCACCATTAGAAGACATAGAAAGTTGCTGTTGTATTTTTACACTATTGAATCATTTTAAAATCAGCCCATAGCCCTCTGGTTAGTACAGCCTAACATTTCCATGGCCATAAACAACATTCCATGCCATAAAAATGTTGCAGGGAATTACTTTTTTGGTTTCTAGAGCCATTGTTAGATTTTCCTGCTCTGAAAAAAATATCAGAAAAGTGGGGATGGAGGATGAAATGAGGAGAGAAAGAGAATCGGCAATGAGATCAAGGAAAGGGGGGGGGGACAAGGTTCACCCTCGAGTTCATTCCCTCCTCTCTTCCACTCTGAAATAAAAGGATTACTTTAAATCAAGAGCATCGTTTTCAATGAACACGCATACCCCAAAAATAAATAAATCCCTTATACCCTGAAGGGCAGGGACATCAAAGCTTAGCACCTGAAGAATTCCACATGTGCTGGCTTTATAACACTATATACAGCATTAAATAAATCCCAAGCAACGTTATTCATGGACACACATACAATAAAAGACATTACTGTCAGGGTCAGGTATCTGATATTTAATACCAATCCAATTCCCTATCAGACAGTGTCCCCTTCATATTAGAAGGGTGTTGACACAGGGCAATGAAACGTTCCTTGCTTTAAAGCCTATTTTTCCCCTTTCCTCCCATTCACAATTGACATTTCAAATTTTTGGACCCGACTTCGGCACATCTGCAAGTTACCCAAACGGAAATACCAGAATCTTGCATGCTTCTTTGATTGTTACATTTAAGATATCATATGCGCTACCAACTCAGCTGCTGCAAGGCATTAAAGTCAGTTACTCCAGGCTTGTAAAGTACTTTGGAAATACTATAGACAAGGATTAGAGAAGATGAGTATTCCACATGTTTTCAGGAGGGATGATTAAAGTCGGGGGTTATACATGACACAGTTAAAGTGATATATGGACTGCATGCTGGGAACAATGGCTTGTGATTCCCCTCTGATGGGTTTTTACAGTGTTTTTGAAATGATGTGTGTTTATTTGAAAACATTAACATTTCTAAGAAAAGCAAAAGGAACATTTTCATTGAGGAATATTTATGAAGGGCCAGCAGGGAAAATCATTTTTTAACCATGTGTGTGTACATGTGTGCGAACTGAGTGTGATTCTAAAATGTTGTATTAATGGATTATTGGAGTAATATAATTATGATATCAGCGCCATTTATATTCTTAGTTGGGACTGGCTACAGGGAATTCACAACTCTTTGCAATAATTCCACTGGATGCCTGCTTCCAGACACACTTCAAAGTCCAGTTATCTGAAGGTCCAAATATTACTGTTATCAGGCCACCACACCCCCTCCCAAATTAATTTAGACCAATGATTCTCAAAGTGGGCGGTACCACCCCCTGATGGGTGGTGAGGCTATCCAAGGGGGCGGTGGGAGGCTCAGGGGACTTTGGGAGGCAGTGAACCCCTTTAAGGGGCCGGTGAAGATTGGCCATTTAGGAGGGGTCACGCGGCCCTCTTCTTTGGCCCCGCCCCCTTTGCTTTGACCTGCATATTAGATATATGAATTAGAATTCGTAAGAGTAGCAAAATTATTTATGAAGTAGCAACGAAAATATGGTTGGGGGTCACCACAACATGAGGAACCTTATTTAGGGGTCATGGCATTAGAAAGGTTGAGAACCACTGCATTAATACATATATCATTCTGTTTAATTGCTATTAAATTTTAAAAAATAATTTCTAGGGGGGCCATGAGTAAAAAAAATTCTGGAAAGGAGACGGTAGGCCAAAAAGGTTTGGGAACCACTGATTTAGACATTTTTGAAAGACTTCACGCAAAATATATGATTTTATTTTATTTTTAATCTTTTCAGTTCCATCGAAGTTTTGCTATTCTGAAGCCGCTGAAAGCATGGGAGGACCCAGCAGCAACTGCACCCCGAACTCTATCAAAATGGAACCCTTTAATAAATGTACTAAATTATATTTTAGTGTAACTTGTATTGTGTGTCATATTAAGTGTTAAGTGCATAAAGGTAAAATCAAATGTATCATGAAGGCACCCGTTCCCCCAGTCTGCTCTATTAGCATAAACTCCCGCAAACAGAGATTGCGGTAAATATTCCTACAGTGATCTCCCAGACCTGATTATATAATCTCCTTTGTATATATGTGAAACACAGCTAATCCCTTTATCACTAGAGCTGTGTTTTATACTGTTAACTTGGCCAGATGTGTCCAAAAGCTTATGGCTTCCACAGAAGAGAAAGCTAAACAAAGATGAATAAATCAGCCTTTTGAAAGGACAGCTGACCCTCTGGATATCCAGCATCATCACCTTTTGTTTTCTGTGCCTTGCACCTTTGTCTTCTTTGGGAATGGACATTTAAGTCAATCAAGGAATCATCTGCATACTCACGTCATTGTCCTCTTCAGTTTTGCACCCTCCATAGAGGCACCTCTACAACAAACTGGACCTTTAAACCATCCAATAATCAGCTGTTCTTCTTTCCATCATAGGGAATCCCTCCTCTCATCCCTCCTCTGTGATGCAGAGGAAACCCCCAGCCAATCACAGAGAGGATCCTAGCTGGGAGAGATGTGGGAAGTCTGAATGGTTGTCAAAATATATAAAATGTCTTGTATTTTTGAGAGGTGACTCAGTACTTGCATACCTATTGGACAAACTGTAATAAAGGTAGTTTGCCTTTAAACCTGGAGTTCTTGGTTCTACATTCTGGCTGATCTGGTTTAGCGGAAGGTCAATGGCCATGGACCCCCTAACCTAAGTACTAGTAGAAATCATGACATTCCCATATGAGTTAGCCCATTTTACATACTTTCTGGGAAGGCCCTTCTCTCTGTCCCATAACATTAACTGATATATTTGTTCAGAAGATAAAGGACATTATTATTATCATTATTATCATTATTATTATCATTATATTTTACACCCTGCTTTATCTCTCCATAAGGAGACTCAAAGCAGCTTTTGTAGTGGCTGCTCCCAAGCTCATGAATTTCTTTCCTAGAGAGGCTAGATTTGTACCCTCCTTGCTATCCTTCCATAGCAAAACAAATATTTTTGTCTTCCTTCAGCAGAAGGTACTGATTTCTCGTGGGGAAAGGAACTTTTAAAAATAAAGTGCTTCATCAAATCTTCAGCCAAAAATATTACTTTACATCCATTAGTGTGCAAATCTGCTTTCATCTTTTATAAATGGTCAAATTATATGTATCTCAAATATTTTTATTATTTATTATCAGTAAATGTTTGACTTACAGTATATAACTATATACCCAGGTACATGAGTGAACATGGTGGTGGTGGTGGTGATTTGTATCTCTCTTTTATCCTCTCTTTAAAAAAAGACTCAAAGGAGATTACAATAAAACCAATACAAAACAATGAAAACCTAAAAATATACAAACAATTAAATGCAATTAAACATGAACAGTATTAAAAATAAACAGTTTAAATCCTTAAAGCCTATTCATAGCTAAAATCACATTGTGACTGCAGCATGAACAAATACATGAGTTATTGCTGAGACTGATGGGTTCGATATACTCCTTGCAATAGAAGTATGCCCAACACACTCTTCTTATTCTGCAGCATGTTGATGCCTGGCCACCTCTACTTCTTCCTGTCCAGTTAATAGCGATGGCAAAGCCCACAGAGCCTGATAGCTGCATTGGCAGAAGGGAGAATCACAAAGCAGCATGTGCAGAGAATAATGCTCTGCATGATATTATATATGATTCCAGCCTCTGCATTCATTAAAAGGACATAGATTTCAAAGCAGATTTGATCTTAAGCTTAGCGGTCCTATCCAAATCAGTGCAAGACTGCATCAAACATTCTGCTGTGCATAAATCTACCATAGTTGATGCCATGACAGCTACTGCCACTTCGGTATCATATCCTCCTCTTTCTGAGGCTTCCATCTCCTTACTTTATTACACATCTTATTCATCTTACCAGGGGGGCTAAGGGGGCTTATTACACATCTTATTCATCTCAGCTCAATCAGCCCCCCCGAACCAAAAATCCTGGCTACAGCCCTGTCTCAGCCAATCCGGGATCCCATAATTTGCAATAAATGACAACACTATGTACTGTACCTATTCAAATCTGACTATATTCTTATATCATTGAACAAAATCAAGTTTTCCTTAGAGTTGGAAGAGTTCTTCAAGGGTCTCATGGTCAGTTCTAGGTCAGTGATCATGTAGCGAGTGTGATGGTGTTGAGTCACAAACTGGCTATGTCTATGTCACTGAGGGCCAAAAGTCAATTCAGAGAGATGGCAGTATATTATTGCATAGGCAAATGCTTGCAGTTTCTAAAAATTACCTACAAGAATAATTTGTGTTAAACTGTTCCACAATGGCAAATTTCCAGTGGAAGCTAAATCAGTATGCCACAAATGTAAAATACAGAATAATGCAATGCTTTGATTATTGCTATTTCTGGAAATAATTCCATCACCAAATGTTTGCCTGCAAATTGAATTGTGTGTTTTTATCACAAGATTACATTCCTTGGGCTTCTCTGTTTTAGCACAAAATTATTTACACAGACCCAAAACAGAGTGGATTTTATTACATGGGAACAAGAGATTTAGGATTGGGTTTCCGATTTTCCTCTCTCCAGCATCCCAAAAATGAAATGTTTATAGCTCATATTTAAAGTGCTATCCATTTAGAGCACCTTATAAAGTGTAGCACACATACTACCATTTCAGTAACAAGAGCAAAGCCATTCTTCCAAAGACATCAGAGTTGGTAGTTACATGCTGTGAACAATCCAGGCATATTGAGATTGCTGTGATTTTCAACAGAACTACTGGATTCCATCTGGGGTACTTTCTTTCCAATTTACCAGTTTTGGGACACTGCTGTTTACCATCCCATTTTTCCCTCTGAAAAAGTGATGTAGCAGAACTGCTAAAGGACTCCCAGCAGAAACTCTGATGAAAGGCTGTATACAATTGCTTTCTGAATATGGAAGCCAGAATTATTTCCACCAGATACTCTACAACAGTCTTTCTCAACCAGTGTGCCGTGGCACACTAGTGTGCTGTGACGGACCTCCTGCTGTGCCGCGAGAAAAGCTCTCTGCCCCCCTTCCTCCCCCCCTCCTGCCGAACTCCTGCTGCTTGGGGGAGGAGGAAGGGCCGGGCAGTGGCGAAGAAAAAGAAGAAGGGACCGGGGCGCTGCCTCCTTCGGCCGTTTCCCTAGCCAGCCTCCAATCCGCCATGACTCCCACCATGACTCTTGCCCCTCGCTCGCTGAAGCCGCGTGGAGAAGGAGCCCCGCCCACTGAAGCCCATCCACTGCTCATGCTCCTCCTCTGTAGGAGAGCTGAAGCTGGGGGAGGGGCAGGGCATGGCACGGCCTGGCTGAAGCCAGGGAGGGTGGGGCCCTCCCCCGGCTTCGGCACTCCCAGCAGCTGCTCCAGCCTTGAGAGGATAGTGCGAAGCCAGCATTGTGCTGGCTCTGGCACCGCTGGCTTGGCACTGCCCCTCAAGGCTGGAGCAGCTGCTGGGAGAGGTGAAGCCGGGGTAGGGGCGGGGCATGGCGCAGCCTGGCTCCACCCCCTCCCCGGCTTTGGCACTCCCAGCAGCTGCTCCCAGCAGGCCACCATCCCCCAGCCGTTCTTTACTGTGTTAGAGTGTCATTCTGTGTCATTTTGGTTGGTGGTGTGCCCCCAGATTTTTTTAATGTTAAAAGTGTGCCGCGGCTCAAAAAAGGTTGGGAAACACTGCTCTACAAAACAATGTCAAAAAAAAACCCAGAAGTGCCCATGACAAAAGCTTGTTGTTGTTTCAAGTTTTTTTCTGACTTTTTGGGAAAATTTGTTCAGAGCTGGGGGTTGCTTTCACCTTTCTTTGAGTCTGAGAGAGTGTAATACAAAGTGCTGGCTATGACCTTGAAAGCCCTAGATGAAGTGCCGAAACCAAGGATTTTGATTTGGGGGGGGGGGGGGTGCTGAGTCTGGTGAGAGAGGGTCTACCCTAGCAAACGTTTTGTATTGTTATCCCAATACCCCCATGCATATGGGATATATTGAGCATGGTGATCAGATGATATGAATACACATAACAGTTTAAATAATGTACCAGTAAGGCCTTCTCGCGGACCACCCTGAGAATTGGGGGGGGGGGGCTTCAGGTCCAGGCTATTTGGCTGACTGGACTTTAACTTGCCAGGGCCCTGAGATCTTCAGGAGAAGCCCTTCTCTCAGTCCCACATTCTAGGGTCGGACGATCCATTGAAAAAAATCTTCAATACTCGCCTCGTATGTAGAAGGCGCTGGCGCTTCGTATCTGTCTTAATTCCAATTTTTAAAATTATTTTTTCAAAATTCAATCATAAACTTTGTATACTTTGTAATGGCCTCATTAATGGCAGATGCTGTCATGTTTAACCCATTTACACAGATTGGATGTGGGATACCATTCCTCCCCAGCAGACCTGAGGGAAACTTGGGTTTCCCTCAGGTCTGCTGGGAAGGGTGTTATCCCACATGAAATCTGTGTGTAAAGGAATGTTATCTCGCATCCTATCTGTGTATTTACACATAGATTGGATGCAGATAACACTCTCCCCAGCAGACCTGGGTGGGGGAAACTCGTGTTTCCCCCAGGTCTGTTGGGGAGGAATGTTATCTCACATCCAATCTGGGGGCTCCCTTACTCTACTCGTAATCGCTTCAATATTCATTGAAATATGATTTCATTACAAGTAAAGAAGAGATTTGGTGATATCGCCCAGCCCTACCACATCCATCTCAAGCTCGGTTGGTGGGAATGAGAGAGCGGGCTTTCCTTCACAGTGGCTGCTCATCATATCTGGAACTCCCTTATTCCCAGAGAAGCAAGAATGGCCCTCTCCCTGCTTTCCTTCCAGCGGCAGGCTAAAACATTTTTATCCAGACAGGTTTTTAAAGATGAAGGTTTTAAAGATCAATTCAGGGGATGCTGTGGTTTTTAACTGAATTTGTTTCAATGGTTTTTAACTAGGATTTTAAAAAATAATGTTTATATTTAATCCTGTTTTAATGTTCGCATATTTATATATTTTAAATTGTTATGCTGATGCTTTTATGTTAAACTGCTTTGAGTCCCTTTGGGGAGAGATAAAGCAGGGTATATAATAATAATAATAATAATAATAATAATACTGACCTCACAATCGTGTTAAAAAACAAAATATGGATCATCAATGTTTCAATCCTAGGCAACAGTAGGATTGAAGAGAAAAAACTGGAAAAGCTGACACAATATGAGGATTTAATGATTGAACTGCAAAGACTGCGGCACAAGCCAGTAAAGGTGGTCCCAGTCGTGATTGGCAGTGCCTAAAGACCTTGGTCTGTACTTAAACACAATCGACGCTGACAAAATTACCAGCTGCCAGCTGCAAAAGGCTACCTTACTGGGATCTGCAGTGTCTGATGTGTGATCCAATACAACAGCCAGCATAGTGATCTTGTTTGCTGTGAACTCATCTTGTTGTGTTTCTAATAATAATAATAATAATAATGCTGTCATCCAATGGGTTTCCATGGCCAAGTGGAGATTTGAACCCTTGTCTTCAAAGTCATAGTCTAATGCTCAACCCACTATATGCATGGTAGCCCCTGGTTCAACCTTGCCATGGATAGTGACATTTTCTTCTCCCATTTATCAACAAGATTGCTGGAATATGTGTGAGGTGAAAGCATCCTGTACTTCTTAATCCCCTCTTTGAGGGTGTGTATGTGTATGTGTGTGTATGTATGAACGTGTGTGTGCCAACACGGACAAAATGTTACGCACCATAGTTTCAAAGGCTCTCTCTTTTGAAACTTGAAAAATGCCTATTGGCCTCTGCACCTGAAGCTCGCAGCTGCTTAAACCCATCTCTGATCTGTTAGGATGCCTTTCTCAAAGAGAAGGTGCTTTGTTTCTGCTTGACACATGGTGGATAATTTAAACATCCATATGAATGTATACATCATTTTTCAAAAGCCTATAATAAGTTCACACTGATTAACATCCATCCAACACATCTATTGCCACTTTAATGAGGCCCACAGTTTGGCTGTTGTAGAAAAAAAATCTGCTCCATTATTGACAAACTGCTCTATAACCACAACTGTATGAGGAGCAGGAAGAAAGGAAAGGCATTATCTATCAGATTAATATGTAATAGCAAAGAATGTTGACATGTACGGTTTTCCCAAACATAAAAGGCTATTGATGCTTCCAGACAAATATTTCTAATATGAGGAATTAAAAGACACTCTGAAGTTGTTCTTGCTTTTCTCAATTTGTTTCTGTTTTAAAAAAATATGACTGGAAAAAAATCTAGATAAACAGAGGAAGATGGCAAACTGAAAATGAATTTATACAGATATACACACATGTACCTAGAGGCTCAAAAAATCTATGAAAATCTCACCTGGAAGGGTCCTGCTGAAGGTGCAACTGAGAACAGCAGGGTAAGCCCTGCTATATAAAGCAGAACAGAATTTTGCACTATGTAGGATTTTGCTGGCAATATTTTTCCTCAAATAGCAAAATCTCTAGGGGAGGCACTGGGCAATTGTTACCTTTTCAATAAGGTGTTCACAGATCCTGAAGGCAGTGACCAAGCTGTGGTCAAAAACACCTGAAGTCACTAGAGACCTCATCATATGCAGGGAGATAAGTGCCTTCTCCCCATTTCTCTCCATTGCTGGCACGGAGTTCCCTGGAGGCCATCACATAGCATAAGGCTACATCCAGTGGGACTCCATGGATCTCCATGCCAGCAGTGTACACCCAAATCCTCATAAAAAAAGGTTAGAGAAACCAAAAACAAAGTGGAGGACAGTGGGGAAACATAGTGGGAAGGGATACCACAGACCCCGACAGTAGGGAAAACAGTGTGACAATTCCCTCCATTGCCCCACAATTTCCTCCTTTTTTTGCAAAGGCCATTTGGTGAGGTAACTACTCATGATCTATGTGCCATTTATTTTTAGACCACTTGCCCAACCATTTTAACTGTAGCAGGTCCTCAAATGACCAGGCTCAAACTGAGACATTAATCATGTATTTCTCTTGATAATCCCATTTTCCCTACCACAATGAAACTTTGGATTAATGTGCTTCATCAATCAGACTTGCAAATTAATCCCATGCTTATTTTCCAATAATCAAGCACAAAACAAAGCACAGATATTTAGGTTTGGAAAATGCCATGCTATGACAAACAGGCATCCCTGCTCCCTTGGAAGAGCACTTCTGCAAAAACTGTACTATGATGTACTGTGCTTTGGATGAAAGAGAGTACCAAGAAGCAATGTTGTGGTTTATGTAAATTGAGTATTCTACAAATCAGGCAAGGTATCATCAGAAAAGCTCATCCAAAGCAGCTGGAAACCTCCCAAAGATATTCAGTTGTATTCAACTTTATCTGGTGCAGAATCCCGCAAAGGTTCAGAAAATGCTATTCATTACATCCTCTTCAGGTTACAATCTGCTCACGAGAAAGGGCACGTGCACACTGACCTTTTAATGCAGTATCAAAATGGTATTGAAGAAAATGGTTTCACTGTACAGATGATTACAGAGGAAATCCTGGAACCAGTTTGAGGCCAGGATGGTGATTACACAAACCACAGATGTGCATTAAGAGCTTTATTGTGTGCACTTTTGTGGCAGTTTGTCTGGCCACTGCAACTTGAAGCTAGCTCAAAACGTCATTAACTAGTCAGTGTAGATGGGACCAAAGTTTCTCTGCCACCACACACCACTCTTTTCAGAAGATATGCTATTGTGATTTCTGTTATGACCCTGAGCAATACAATAACAATGAGAAGGGATTTTTTTAACTGTTAAGAAACTCATTGATTTAAATGAGGTTGGATCGCACCCTGAACCTTCTGCAATTTGGTGCCAGATAAGGTTACAAATGCTGAATTGTAAAATGGATGCCAAGGTACTTGGCTTCTTTGAACAGTGTTGTGAAAGGTATTTATAAAGAAACACTCAACAAATCCTCATCACATATCAACCCCAGTGTTGTTGAGGTAAGAGTGCACAGTGCCAGGTGAACATAGAGCCTTTGTTTATTTTGCCAAGAAAAAAAATTATTAAGGTATAGAAGAACATAATCCTTCTTAAAATATTATTTCTGGGAATACTTTATCACAGAAACGTTCGCTTCAAATTGAATTTTATTTCATCACATTCTTGTTAAGGTAAAATTGTTTACATAGGCAGAACAAGAAGACTTGATTCAGTTCCACAGCCATCAAAAATCTGTGTCCCAGTTCAGATTTATGGCAGACTATCTTAAATAAAATACTATGCACTACACAGACATTTTCCCTATGTTTTTCAGCAGCTACTTTCGATGTACTCCTTTTGGTCCTTTTGCTGAAAGCATCCTCACAGTGAATTCAAATTTCTGCATTTTGACATAATATTGAATTAATGACATAATACCTATTCTTCATTATATACTGCTCAAAATTGCTAGATGCCACATAATGCTGATGACAGGTGAAGACATTAAATTTTGCTTCTGATGGATTTTGTTGGGCGGTCAGACCTCCATATCCACATATTCTGTATCCATGGATTCAATCATCCATGGCTTGAAAATTCCATCGCCGAACAAATTCCAAAAACCAAACTTTGATTTTGCCATTTTATATAAAGGACACAATTTTACCACAATGGGACCTAAGCACCCATGGATTCTGGAATCCATGTGTCAGGTGGTGCTCCTAGCTTCCTTGTGC
This sequence comes from Anolis apletophallus, assembly GCA_030556195.1. Classification (NCBI taxonomy): domain Eukaryota; kingdom Metazoa; phylum Chordata; class Lepidosauria; order Squamata; family Anolidae; genus Anolis; species Anolis apletophallus. Next base: position 97,431,937 of record JARBWK010000006.1, on the reverse strand, counting down.
TCTTCCTTCTGAGGTGTGATCAGTCCTTATTCTGGTTGCTTTCAGGAAGGTTGTGAAGACAGTCTGGCTTTTTGAATGGCTAAGTATAGGTCCTTGTAACTATTTTAGTGGTTGTATTGTTTGATCAATTTTCAGGGGAAGTTCTTGGCTGTGTTGAATGCTGTTTTTGGTGGGAGATAAATGCAGTGAATTAAACAAATACATTCTTGCCTGACTGTCAAAAACTAGAAAAGGGGAGCAACTTCCATGCTTCCCTTATGAAAGCAGCACATCCTTTTAAACAAAAGGCAAATGAAAAAGGAAGAGTCAAGCTGGAACAAATTGTCTTTTAAGAGCTTTCAGAGTTTTCTTTTGCTTTTTTCATTATCATTTTTATAGCAGAGATTTCTGCAAGGATGCATGGTGAGTAATTTTATGGGACTGCTCTGTACCATCTGTACTAAAGAGTTTCCCATCCCTCTAGACGTTACGTATCTCCTCATGGCAGTCCGGACAGCATCGGGAAATTGCCAAGCTAGGTCACATGCCAGCAGGCCATCACTCATCCCCCAAAAGGCAGGCAAGATCTGGTTACAATTAGGTTCAGCTCCTGGTTCTGGATAACTTGTCTTTGTGGCTATGGATTCTTTACTGCCAGCTCCCCACCAGGCTCAGGGGGAGTCCTAGGATAGGATGTACCCTGGGCAGGGGGGAAGGGGAATCCTTGGTTATCTCTCTCTCTCTCTAAACAAGTTTCCTTTTCATATATATATATATATATACACACACACAGACTATGTCTATCACAACAAAATTCTTTGCAACATTCCTCATCATACATTCCAAACACATCCTCCAATGAAGTATTTCACATTTCAGTGCATTTACTTTCTAAACTACTTGTGAAACCTTTTCATGCAAATCAATAGGAATCGATCCAATGTTGACCACAGCAAAGTGATGAGATTATAATAAGTGATTGTGAAGTGATTGTGAATTTTATTCACATTTTTTTACAACCTGTTGGGAAATGGCAGGATCAAACCAAGACTTTTTTGTGGTACCAGTCTAAAATCAAAGTGTAACATATGCCAAATTAATTCAGCATATGTTACACACTGGACAACTCTTGAACTCATAAGAAGGTCTCAGACCTCAACTTCCTACAGCAGCCTTATTACTTGTCTCTCATATTTTTTAATATGTCTCTCATATTTTTACTGGAAATTGAATTCCTCAATCAACCAGAAAATAGAACATAAAATCAATGTTTAAACCTTGGATAGGATGCTGTAGAAAATTTTTTGGCTTATATTGTTAACCAAAGAAAACCAGTCTCCACACTTCTATGAATTTATTAATAGAGTTTTTGGCTCAATAGGACATTACAGGCTCTTTATCTGTGGTGTATACATTCTTGGGCCTCACATGAATATGAGAAACCATTGATAACAGAGAATGCTATTACTTTCAATGGAACAAATGACAGAGGTATTGAGAAGAGGCTGTCACTTGTATAAGAAGCTAAGTGAAAAATTGAATAAGTGAAACTGTGGATAACTTAACCTGTATATTGGTTGTGTGGATACATGGATCATACTATATATTAAAGTGTGTACATTAAAGAAGGTTGCACTACCCATGCAGAGGCTGCTGCCTGGATTGTGGTTTGTTTGTTTTTAAAATCAAGTATAAAGAAATGTGGTTTTCATACATTATTATAAAAAGCATACTGGAGTATCCCCCACTCCTGTCCCTAATTACAAAAGTTCAGTAAATGAATATTTGAGAATTCTATGTCACTCTTACAGTCAATACTTGAATTAGTAGGTACATGTTGAGCATCCCTTATCCAGAATTCCAAAATTATCCACATGGGTGATAGAAATACTACCACTTTGCTTTCTTATGGCAAAATGTACACAGATTTTTTTTATTCACACACACAAAAATTTTAAAACTTCACATTGTGTGTACAAGGTATATATGAAACTTAAATTACTTTTGTGTTTAGACTTGGGTCCCTTACTTACTTAGGTGATCTCTCAATGTCCAAGTATGATGGCCTTCCAAGTTCTTGGAAGACATCTGTGCATGAATTTTTTAATGTGTAGAAGTTGGTGCACAGCCGATCAACACACAGTCTTCACAGAGTGAGGGCCCCAACCAATGGTGCAGTTAACATGATGATGGCAGCTTCTCAATCTGTTGCAGCCTTCTTCTGCCTTCACAGCTGTTGTAACATATACCATGTTATCTTCTGCCTGATCCGGCATTGTGGTCTTCAGATTGTGCTTGTCTGGAACCTCCACCCGGGAGTGCATGCCTCTGGGTGGTTATGCCCACAGGTTCATTGGAACACGCAAGCCCCTTCATGGCGACAAGGTGACAATCCATAGAGGGGACTTGGGTCCCATCTCCAAGATATCTCATTACAGTTTTCCCTCACTTATTTTTTTATATATAATAAAGTTTTATTAGGGATAAAATAGAGGTACAATAAAGTTCACAAAGTATAAAACAATAAGGTCATACATTGGACAAACGGGAAGTACACAGTATATGGACATTGGCCCTTTAGCTCAAAGGCCAGGTAGACTAAGATAGACCAGAGAGAGGAATGGGGGGTGGAGAAGGGGGGGGGGTAAAAGTAAGGAGAAAGAGGAATAGACTTGAGGAAAGTTCGTGAGGGGTGCTAGGTAAGCAAAAGGAGAAGGTGGAACTTCTGGTCCCGAGTCCAGATAAGAGTAAGTAGAAAGATAAAGTACAAGAAGAAATTAAAAAGAAATATTGACTTCACATCTCCTTGTTTAACTCACAACTTTGATTTAGCTTTCTTTGGTAGATATAACCTGTTTAGAATCTTAAACCTTTCAGGTTTGTATTGTCTTTCTCTTTGATGAAATTTACAAAAGGCATCCATGTTTCCTCGAATGGCTTATTGGAATTGTTTCTCAGCAAGCATGTTAGCTTATCCATTTCTGCAATTTCAAGTGATTTTAGGATCCAGTCCTCTTCTTTTGGGATTTCAGCTGATTTCCAGAACCTGGCATAAATAGTCCTGGCTGCAATAATAAGATAAGTTAACAATTTGTCAGTTGCTTTATATTTCAATTGACCAGTGATGTTTAATAGATAAAGTTCAGGTTTTTTTCCCCAGTTACTTTGAAAAAAATTTCGTATGTTGTTATGAATCATGTTCCAGTAGGAGGTGGCGATTCTGCACGTCCACCATTGATGAAAGAATGTTTTCCCTCACTTATTGAGGGTGTTCCGTTCCAGGACCACCCGCAATAAGTAAAAATGCACAACGTAGGGACTCTATATTAATTGTAATATTTATACAGCCAAAATATGTATATAGCCAAAAATTGGGCCAAAGGCCAAACAAACCCACTTCCAGCTGTCACCGGACACAGGGAAAGCACACTGCCTGGCTTGGCCTTCTGCAGCCCTTATGTACTCTGCCTTAGTCTTCTGTTGGAAGGTCTATACATTTTAAGTTTATTTTAAAGATGAAGAATCAAAATAAGCCAGAAAGCAGGGGTCTTGAAGTTGGCAATGCCAACAGCGCCTTGCCAGCATGTTCAGTACTCATGTGCATCAGCTCATCACAGTTTCCACAGTATGGTGGAATGAAAGAAATTTCTAATGAAAATGATTATATAAATTATTTGCATCTAAATTTCCATCCATATATAAATAAATTAGCACAAGTACATTTTGTACAGATCTTTATCATCTTTTGAATTTTTTATTTCAGAGTCCCTCATTTTTCACTATGGCCAACAGAAGTGTTTTAGGGTGTATAGAAACAACAAAATGGAAAATAGATAGTTATGGTTACACAAGAGCCTCACCTCCTGATAGCCAATTCCTCATGGGTGAAGACACTGATTGATTGATTGATTGATTGATTGATTGATTGATTGATTGATTGATATAGAGGAACATCCCCACCTACAGTCTGAACTAGTATAGCCCAAGCTCAAGTTTAAATCTTTTTGAGATACAGCCCTTTGTATTCTGGAGCATTATGGAGAACGGTCAGACTCTACACACCTCATACGACCAGACATCTGTGAAATGTGAAAGCAATAAGTATAGGCTTTGTGTGTTTTTAAAAAGAAAGGGTAAAAGGAAACCTAACATGTGGCTGAGTATCTGTTTCTTAAGTTTAAATAAACATTCTGTGGGCCACATGGTACAGTAACTTAAAATAACACACACATTTCTGTTCTCCTAATCCTGGCCCTGTTTTGCTATAGACCTACACTTTGAATACATCTAAGTGATGAAAGATTCTGATTAACTCAAATAGCCACATAAACACTAGTACAAAGAACTGATTTACTGACACCCGGTGACGAAACCCATTAGGTGCTACTTTGTCCCGAGTTCTACTATAACACTATGCAACAAAATTTGAATTTTTTTTCTGTTCCTGGTTTGAAAGTGTTATTTCCTGTTTAATTGTGCAGTACTGACTTTGAAAGTAGTTGTTATACTCCAGAAACTTTATTGTTGTTGCTGCCACAAACTATGTTGAATTGGTTGAGACTCTATCAGATATACGTTGAAAAACTATAGAAAAATGTGCTGCAGGATATCCCACAAAAACAAAGTTTCTGCATTTTAATAAACCTTTTCCATGTTTTTATGACAGAACCAATTGGGAAATGACGTTTATAACCCAGCAACAAAAATTGTATTACATAGTGTATTTTCAGAAGTATAGCATATATTGAAACCTCCCATCACAAATCAGTGGAACATTCTCAATTTTAGCTCAGCAATGCCCATTGTGACTGAAGAACTGAGAAAGGGAAAAGTGTTTAGTAAGGAAAATGGTATGCAGAGCTCCCACCTCTTCTGGCTAGCTTTCGATTGCTAAGTTGAATAACCTTACCTGTTAGTTTAACTTGTTGTTTTTATTCTTGTTTATGTTTTTATGTGATTGTGAGCCGCTCTGAGCCCTCGGGGAGTGGCGGCATACAAGTCCAAATAATAAATTATTATAGTGGCAATAACTTCGTAATCAATTGGTTGGATCTAGACTTAGTCTGACTTAGTCTAGATCCAACCCATGAGCCTTTCACTAGATATATTTGCAGAATGAAGGATGAGATCGCGAATCGATTAAAGTCGCTAACCACTAGATACGGACCGAATATACGGATTGAGTTGGACTCTATTTTACTTTGGCGAAAGGCTTTTAAAATGTATTTATTGTATTTGTGTTTGATAATTTTATTGTAAATTTATGATGTTTTAGATTTCAAATGTTAGCATTTAAAATCCCTCTTCGGAGGTGAGAAGGTCGGGGTATAAAAGTTTTAAATAAATAAATAAATAAATAAACTACTGAGTCTGCAAAAAAGGAGGTACTCCTCTCTTAAAGAAATCTAAAATTTCCTTTCTACCAACCTGGAAAAAAAAACCTTAAATCAAGAAACTGCAAGGACTATAATAAGATTATATACTATTGTTACATATTCTCAATTTAAATATTTTAGTAACATACAAGATATGTCTGAGAAACCAGCATTAAGGTGATTACTGCTACATACATAGATTTCATCTAATGATGTATCTACCTTGTAGAATTAATCCAGTTTGACCCCACTTTAACTGCCATGACTCAATGCTATGGAATCTGAAGAGTTGTAGTTTTTCAAGGTCTTTAACCTTCTCTGACAAAGAGTGGTAGTGATCCACCAAACTACATATCTCAGGATTCATAGCACTGAGCTTTGGCAATTAAAGTGGTGTCAAAGTACATTAATTATACAATATACAGCCAGCCTAAGATATTATCTCACTCCAAACCACTAATCACGTTTCTGAAACATTGCCTGATAAGAGTCGCATATATGTCTGAGTACAAGTCTTTGGACTCACTGCCATATTGTGACTCATAAGAAACCTGCTGCTGACCCTGCTACAAGCAATATTTTGGGGAGCTAAAATACATGTTGGCCTCCTCCTCCCTCCCCGTCACATTTTTTTTAAAGTCGCTCTTGATAAATGTCTTCAGCAAAATGTTTTATGAGGTGTTTACCTGTAAAAATATATCTTTCAATGCCTTGTGGCTTCAGCACTAACCGCACACATTTGCTCCACAATGTGAACCGGAGGAAACCAAAAATAATCCAGACTCAGTTAAAGCAAAGGTGGAACCCATTAGCAAAGTGTTGTGTTTTGATGTTATTCACCTGTTGGATCAGGATGGAAAATGGCATCCTGTTACAGTCTCCTCGTGTTCTGTGGAATGGTCTACCATAAGGCATGCTTGCGTCTCTGGATGAAAGAAGGATGAAAGAAACAGAGCGATGTGGATAATGCAGTAACTTAAAAATCAAATCATATTCATTCTCTTGTCCCCCTCCCCGATTCTGGGTAAGCATGGGGTCACTATGAAAACTTTTATGTAGTAGTCACCTCACCAGCCCAGTGAAGTGGTGAATTCACTGCAATTTTTGTTCTGAATTTAAATTTATTTATTTATTTTGTACATTTGGACCCCGCCCTTCTCACCCCCGAGGAGGGACTGAGGGCGGCCGTGGTCTTGGGAGTGGGATAGATATACATTTTGGATAGCTTCTTTAAAGTTTGGACTAAAATTCAGAATGTATTCACCATCCCACTAACATTTAAAGCTGTCAGTTTTCGCTATTCCAGAATATCCCAAACACATAGGTGCTTACGAATGCTGAAAGCTGACATTTGCAACAGGCAAAGGATGCACATAGCTATTTCATTGTATATCAGAGGAATGGGTGAGTGCACAAGCCTTACTGACCCCAAAGTTTATCTAGACATCCTATGCCATAGGACCTCCATTTAATTCATTAATAATTTAATACTAATTTATGCCTTCAATTCACCTGCCAAGTCATGGCAAGCCTATGAATTTCATAAGAGTTTTATTAAGCTTGACATTGCAACTCAGAGGCTGTTTGTGCTCCCTCTATTTTATCAGTATTATACTTATTTATTAGGGCTGAGTAGGTTTGTCGGAATCTAACAGAAATCAGAATGTCTCGGAAGAAAAGTTACTTTTTTACCGTTTTCGAAAAATTAAAGTTACCCGGAAGTGGCGTCGCCATGCCGAAGCTCCGTCCGCCATTATCGGAAAGGGAATCGGATGTCATTTCTGCCCTTTTCCTGGAGCCTTCTGTCATTGGCTGGTTGCGTTCAGGTGGTTTGCAAGCAGCCACCTGATTTCCTCCAGCCAATGAGCTATCACACTTTGGAAGCCAGGGGCCGAGATTTCCTCTCAATCACCAAGGCTCTCCTTCGGCTTGGGAGGGACGGCCTTGGCGATCAAGAGGAAATCTCCTCCTAATCTCGGCCCCTGGCTTCCAAAGTGCATTTTGGAAGCCAGCGGCCGAGATTTCCTCCTGATCGCCAAGGCTTCTCCAGATCTCGGCCCCTCCTCTTGCTCAGCACCAATTTCTTCCCTCCCAGTCCTCCAGTCCTAACTGGGTTAAAGAAATGCGTGTCCGCCATTTTAAAAGTCATTCTAAAATTTTGGAATTTATCCAACTAAATTTTGAAATTTTAATGGAAATATTTGGAAGTCTATCAGATATGAAGCGCCAGCGTCCCCTAGAGCCGAAGCGAGTTTTGAACCGTTTTTAAAAAAATCAAACAGCCCTATTATTTATGCAATACTTTTGACATGAAATAAATAAATGCTTAGCTTTCCATATCAGATAGGCTTTTCAGAGTGTTTTGGCAGCTCCTCTTTGTATCTATCGAAAAATAAATCCAGCTGCGTTCAGTAGGGCTTCCTCCCAGGTAAGTGGATGGAGTATGGCCACTAGGGTTTCTCTATGATAAAACTGATGTTCCCATTTTTTACTTTGTATAGTGAAGTGTATTGGAAACAAGAAGTATTTCTTAACAACTTTATATAGTACCGTAACATCATCTAATCTCATCTAAGATATTTTTGAATGGCTGCTTTATATCCATATTCATTATAGAAATATAACAGACCTTGGAACATTCTTCTTTTAAAATGATTTTTTTATTGATCTGCACCCTCCATTTTCTTTTTATTTATTTTAAACCTTCCTGTTACAATTACTGTATATATTTGAGTATAAGCCTAGTTTTTCACGACTTTTTTAGGCTGGAAAAAGTCCTACTTGTCTTATACTCAAGTCAAGATTATTTATTTTTACTCTATTGTTATTTTTATTGCATTTATTATTTTACTCTATTTATTATTATTATCGCATTCATCATTTATTACTATTATTACTGTTATTACATTTCCATTATTTTACTCTATTATTATTACTACATTTATTATTTTACTCTATTATTACTGTTATTACATTTCCATTATTTTACTCTATTATTGCTATTGTTATTACTTTTATTATTTTACTTTATTATTATTGGAAGGATATATAAGCACATTTACATTGAAGAAGGTTAGAATAATGGTTTAATCAGAGTTGGACAGTTTCATCTTAAATTACAGTTTTATGTAAACATTCAAAAACATTCAACCTACTGATGCCTCAATTAATGTAATTTTATTAGTATCTATTTCTATTTTGAAATCTACCAGTAGCTGCTGCATTTCCCACCCTCAGCTTATACTCAAGTCAATTCATTTTTCCAGTTTTTTGTGGTAAAATTAGGTGCCTCAGCTTATATTTGGGTTGGCTTATACTCGAGTATCTACGGTAAATGTGTGAAGATTAGAACACTAGTAACAGTCTTTGCATTTCCATATTGGGTTATTTCCTTTTTTTATAATACACTTACAAAATGCTAGAAATCACTCCCATGGCCACAAAATAGCAATGCTCTAGGTAAAGTGTTAAACTAAATTCCCATGAACGAAAAAATATTTTAGTACAAACAATGGTCCAGTACACTAAAAATGCAACATTTGGTCCATTGTGGCAGCTTTTGATACAGTCGATCATGCATTGTTAACCCACCACTTAGCCGTGACAGGCGTTAGGGGGACTGCCCTTAAATGGGTATCCTCTTTCCTCCAGGATCGAGGACAGCGAGTGGAAAGGGGAGGTTTGGTTTCCGAGAGACTCTCATTAAGTTGCGGGGTCCACCAGGGAGCCATTCTCTCTCCTTTATTATTTAACATCTACATGCGACCACTTGCCAAACTGGTGCGGAACTTTGGTCTGGAGTGTCATTAGTATGCCAATGACACCCAGCTTGTGCTGAGGATGGACGGCCGACCGGACTCTGTACCCGATTCTTTCCAACTATGCCTCGAAGCCGTGACTGGTTGGCTACGAGCCAGCTGGTTGAAGGTGAATCCATCGAAAACAGAGATCCTATGGCTGGGTCGCCCGGGGGGTGTGAGCTCCGGCTGCCTACCCTGGACGGCGAGGCACTATGCCCGTCATCCTTGGTAAAGAGTCTGGAGGTCCAACTGGACCCGCTGCTGACAATAGAGGCTCAGGTCTCCGCTGTCAGCAGATCCACTTTCTTCCATCTGCGACAGGCTAGGCAGCTGGCACCCTACCTCACCAGGAATGACCTAGCTACGGTGATCCGGGCGATGGTCATCTCAAGGTTGGACTAATGTAATGCCCTCTACATTGGCCTTCCTTTGGCGGTTATCTGGAAACTCAAACTAGTGCAGAATGCTGCAGCGAGACTCCTGGCTAGAGTGCCAGCTGGGACTCATATTACTCCAACTCTGCAGCAACTGCACTGGTTGCCAATCGAGTACCGGATCACTTTCAAAGTGTTGGTTTTGGCCTTTAAAGCCTTGTATGGTCTGGGGCCGGCGTACTTGAGGGACCGTCTACTCCCATATGTTCCCCAAAGATCCCTCCGATCAGAAGACCAATTCCTGTTAATGGTTCCCTCCATACGATCTCCCCGTCTGTCATCCACTAGACAGAGAGCTTTCTCTGTTGTGGCACCAAGTTTGTGGAAAGCCTTGCCGATTGAGGTTCGTACGATCAAAGAGTGGCCGGCTTTCCGTAAGGCATGTAAGACTGCTCTTTTCCGGCAGGCGTTTAATCTTTAAATATAGTCACCCTCCTAGCCTCCTCCCTAGGGTGCTGGAAATAGCATTGGTTTTAGTGGTCTGAGTAATTTTGTTTTATTGTTTTAGTGTATTTTAATGATTATATGTTGGTATGTTATAAACCACCCTGAGCCTGCGTGGAAAGGGCAGTATACAAATTGAAATAATAATAATAATAATAATAATAATAATAATTGTGGATCACTCTATTACTTAGCATTAGGTATATACTTTAGATATGGTATTCCAGGTGATGATATGATTGATAAAGTGTTCAACAGATGAACTGTGTACCTGTATTTTCTCTGTATTGTTCGCTAATATCCTTGCTTTTCTGTAGAATGCATCACTTCTATGGAAATGAGGGACTTCAAAACAATTTATTCCAGCCTTCTCTGCACCTGAAAGACCATGAAGAAGCTTCTTAACCTAAATTCTTTGGCTATGGCCTTGTACAACCAAAGCACAATTTGTTATGGATCATCTTAAATTGGCTACATCTGCAAACAGACTCGCTTCTTTTATTCTCATTCCTCCAAGAATTTTTCGCTACACTAATCTATTGTACAAATGTCTAAACACAGCATGGCAACACTTGCTAGTAAGTCTCTGGGGTCAATCTCACCTATAGACAATGACTAATGTCTGTTTCATGCATATCTATCTACCGGTAACTTTCATTTGTGCTGAAGCAATCATATGGATTAAGTTAGCAACACTCATTCTTGCACTTTTGGACATTAGTGCCCCTGCTAAATCATATTTGGAACCTGCCAGATTTTCTCACCTCCTCTTTGTCCATGTTGGAAATTTCTAGGGACCAATTAGTCTTGCTTCACAAATCATAATGTTTGTTGCATTGGATTAAGTGCTTTATTTTAGAGAATGATGGGGAAACAGGGAATTTCACTTTGTCTATTGGGCCTAAATCCAGTCAGCACAGCCACCTTTAGGCATCTTGTTCTGTTATTAGAGCAAGCATCTTAATAACGCAGCCCACAGAAGAACGGGATTAGCTCGAGTGCCCAGTGATCTCTCAATCACCCACCACTTCTGTCTACTTTAAAACTCTGATGAACTCCTTTTCCCCCAACTAAATCCCACAATGAACAATCAAATTACACTTTACAAAACATGTTGGAAGAATGTGTCAATCCAAAATACTTAATGTAAGTGGTTTGTCTCACCCGTTTCTTCATTCAACCATATGTATGCTTTAGATAAGCATTTCTCGACATTTTTTACCAGATGCCATTGGAATTCAACTTCTCGAAACCCTAGCAAGAGGTGCTGGGAATTGAAGTCAACAACATATAGGGACACAAAACTGAAAATCACTGCTCGAAAGTCAAGACAAACATGGGGAAGGCTAAAGACCTTGTAAAACTCCAACTCTTATAATTCCTTAACATTGAGCCACAGCAGTCAAAGTGGAATCAAACTTTGTTAATTCTAAAATGTAGAATGCCCATTCCAATTCCAGCCCTTCTACCAAGTTTCTAGGCATGTCAATTATTTATTCTCAAAGCCCATATGAAACTGACAGATTCTCTTGATGGTTGTTTTCTCAACACTTCAATGATGAACCCTTTCCTCTACTGCCATCACCACCACCTTTGAATAGGGTGAATTCCTCATGCACTTCTTTGTCTCTGTCCCATTTCCACGTTCCACATATTGAGTGGCAATTGGTATGTGTCCCCCTTCGAGAGTTGAGAAATGCTGGAAATAAATAAATACATTTACTGTATATTATTTTAAAAACCTTGCTGGATAAAATGAAAGATGATTGCTGTCTTGAAGAACACGTGAACAAGCTTCAGACTGAAATCCCTACACCAGTGTTTTTCAACCTTTTTTGAGCCGCGGCACATTTTTTACATTTACAAAATCCTGGGGCACACCACCAACCAAAATGACACAACATGACACTCTAACACAGTAATATATATAGTTAATATGTTTTTAAATGTATTTATACACTCTGTGTGAAACCTGGGCCTGTTTCGATGAACACAACATATATATGACTTCCTCTCACATACTTATATATGGCTATCATGGCTTCTCTCAGCCTTCTTCAGGCTAAACATGCCCAGCTCTTCAAGCTGCTCCTCATAGGGCTTGTTCTCCAGACCCTTGTGAAATTTCACCCTGAGTGAAACTTGCTTCCAGTTAACTATGGATGTCATGAAGCTGTTATAAACTCTTGAAAAATCCAGTAAAACAGTTAAAACAAACATTTCCAAGCAGAGAGGCTCAATTTGTTTCTTGGAAACCTGTGAATGCTTCAGCCTCCCGATGCTCCCAGGTTCGCTCACTGCCCAATTCACCGACATGGAGCTACCGGCTTTAGCTGTTCCCATGAAAAATCCAAGCCAATGCGAAAACGCCAAATCAATCACTTCCGCCCAGTGCTCTGCTTTTGCGGAGGGAGGCAGCGAAAGAGGCCACACAGATCTATGAAACGTATAGTGATTGAGTTGGCGTTTTCGCATTGGCTTGGATTTCTCGCAAGAACAGCCAAAGTTGGAAGCTCCACATCCGTGAATTGGGCAGTGAGCGAACCTGGGAGCATCAGGAGGCTGAAGCAGCCCTGAGCGGGAGCTGGAGCCATGGTGAGTCGTGGCTCCTCAAGGCTTCCTCAAGGCGGGCCTGGCCCTGGCTTTCGACGTAGCCTTTCCTTTGCCTCGGGGAGGGTCTTTGGGGAGGAAAAGAGGGAGAAAGAGCTGCTAGGAGGGGGAAGAGTGCCAATTTACCACAGCACACCTGATGATCGCTCACGGCACACAGGTTAGGAAACACTGCCCTACACAGCTAGGAGGTTCTTCAGGAATCCCTGTGAAATTTCCCCCCTCTTGAAATTTGCAGTAATAGTTAGGAAACGAATGTGAATGAACTATAAGTATTGTTTGTTCTCATTCATTGGAGGAAAATATCATAGTATTCTCTGTAGATCTCTGTCTTTGATTGTTCAGTACTATTTCTTATTTTAACTTACTACATAGAGCGCAATCATGTCTGATCAAGCTTTGTTGTTTGGTTTGGAATTGTAATATGGCCTAAGGGCTAATCAACAAAATTACTACTATTTTTAATTTCAGCCTTGTTGGCAGCAACCATATGAGTCCTCATACATTTTTATCACACAGTTTTAGCCCCATGACAAGTCTGTGAGGTTGGTAGTATCAAAAGATAACAACAGGCCCAAGGTCACCTAGGAAACTTTACACTTGAACAGATACTTCCTTGCTGGTTTCAACAGTCAAAGGCAGTGTCTTAGCTACTAGATCATACAGTCCTCTCTTCAACTTTGAGTTGTCCCTTTCCATGCCTTTCTTTTGTGCTATCAGGTGGGAGGATTTTTCCGCTGTTTGCTCTATCAACAGCAGACTTTTGTGAATCGATTTATGAAATGGCTTTATGTCTATCCATAAACAGCTCCTCTGTCATTGCAACAACAGTTACAGTTGTAAAGGGTTTATGGCATGATTGCCTGATCAACGGCTTCTGAAATGAACTGAAAATACAAAAGCGAAGCACTGAAAAGCACTGGAATCAAATACACCCTTTTCACTGGCTACACATGAATATCCTCACAAATGTTTCCAATTCATTTCAACATCTTGATAAGAATTATAAATTATAAGTATGCGCCTGTCAAGTCATTTGCTGACAGAAGGAGGCAAAGATACAACTTGAAGTAAGTAAGAAAGTTTTACAGGGTTGTTCCTGCCCCCCGCCCCCAGTCTATCCATAGTTGACCTGGAATCTCATTCATAAAGACATGGTTACTCAAGAGTAAATTTCACTGTATTAAGAAGAAATTAGTCTTTGGAAAATGCATGGGTTTTTTAGTCCTACAGAAAGTTCCCTTGCTGTCCATATGCTTGTACTAAAATGAACATGAATGGATACTAAAATATAGAGTTGTGAAATCGCGATTCATAATTTCTGCTAGAAAATCTTGTATTTACTATTTGTAGGTTGTTGTAAAACTGCTGTATTGATAGCAGAATTTAAAGAGAGTCCATAGTAGCACCAAATTATATATACACACACTCACATATTGTACTTTATCATCAAAAAGGGGTCATTCCCTTATCTAAGTAGAGGGGCAAAATGCAAGAGCTTAGTCCATCCTGGAAGAACCTAAAAGAAAAACTTACCCCCCTGTGCTCTCTCAACCATAGCACCACTTCTGGCCTTGTTGAATGCCTAGATGGGGAAATCGCAGTAGCAGCGAGAAGTGACTGGTCCATTGAGGCATCATTAGTGCATTTACTCTCTCCAAAGAATGATCTTCAAGTCCGGTTCCGGACCAGCTTACCTGTCCGAACGGATCTCCCCCTATGAACTATTTCCGAGATTAAGATTGCTCGGGAGGCCCTGTTCTCAATCCACCTCCTTCACAGGCACTACTGGTGGGGATGAGAGACAGGGCCTTCTCAGTGGTGGCCCTTGGCTGTGGAACTCCCTCCCCAGCGATGTTAGATCAGCCACCTCCCTTCTGACCTTCAGAAAGAAAGTGAAAACTTTATTTATTTATTTATTTATTTATTCGATTTTGTATTCCGCTCCTCCCCACAGGCTCGGGGTGGATAACAGCAATATATATGGGCATCATGTCGCAGACATGCAGCCCTACAATAAAAACATAAGAACACATTAAAAACACAATACATCACATCACGAGGTGCAGGGTGACATACAAAAGGTTTCTTGGGGTACAATCCTTCTGTGCCTAGTTGAAGGCTAGTCCGAAGAGGGCGGTCTTACAGGCCCTTCTGAATGGAGCCAGCTCAGACATGGCTCGAGCATTGTCCGGCAGAGAGTTCCACAGCGCCGGAGCTGCCGCAGAAAAAGCTCTCTGTCTAGTCACAGACAGGTGGCAGGAGCGGATTGATGGTATCGTCAGCAGATTCTGTTCATCTGAACGCAGTGATCTCGGGGGTAGATACGGGGTAAGGCGGTCCCTCAAGTACGCAGGCCCTAGGCCGTGTAGGGCCTTAAAGGTCAATACCAACACCTTGAAGGCAATTCGGTACTCAATGGGAAGCCAGTGCAGCTGCCGGAGGATGGGCGTGATGTGCTCCCTCACCGACGAGCCCGTCAGCAAGCGACTTGACCCTGGGATCAAGCCTTCAGAGAACAACCATAGTGCAATAGATGGACTAGAATTATGTGCAATGACTGCTGGAATGACCTGGATTATGATTGCAGATGGCATGGTTTTATAGTGATTGTAATGTTTGTAATGATTGTAATGTTTTAAAAAACTGTTTTGTGGGTTTTTGCCACCGCCGCTCTCCAAGGCGCTTTCCCTCCTCAGTCCTCCCTCCCTCCAGGCTTGAAGGGCCTTTCCTGCCCTTCCTTCACTTTATTTTAAGTGTATAAAGACTTCAAATAGTGTATACCTACTAAAATAATGTATAAATATTGAAATTAATAGAGCGTCCCTACTTTGCGGTTTTTCACTTATTGCGGGAGGTCCTGGAACCTAACCCCCGCAATAAGTGAGGGAACACTGTACTGCCAATCTGAGATCATTTACAATAAATGTTAAACCATCCTGTCTGAAACATGGGTCACCTATCGCCAACACCTACGACTCCTCGAACGCTTTCATCAGCACTGTCTTCGCACAATCCTAAATATACACTGGACCGACTATGTGACTAATGTTGCTGTCCTTGAGCAAGCAGGGATCACCAGCATTGAAGCCATGCTATTGAGAACACAGCTGCCCTGGGCAGGGCACGTCTCTAGGATGGAGGACCACCACCTCCCAAAGATACTACTCTATGGTGAACTTTCCATAGGTCAGCGCAAGAGAGGCGCCCCCAAAAAGAGATATAAGGACTCCCTGAAACAGCATCTCAGGCTCGGCCAGATTGATCACCAACAATGGTCCACCCTGGCCTCACACCGGGAGGCATGGAGACGCACTATCCACAATGCTGTGGCCTCTTTCGAGAAGACACGCCAAATGGGTCTCAAAGAGAAATGACAACGCAGAAAGAACCGCAACTTGGAAACAACATCACCCAAGGAGACTTTCGGCTGTGCTTTCTGCAACTGAACCTGCCTATCTCAGATTGGCCTTTTTAGTCATCAACGTGCTTGTAAAAAGCGTGGGATGAGTCCTTCCTAAGAATCTTCGTTCATGAAGTAATGCCGAGAGAGTTAATCATTCTGTAACTTGGATGAACTTATATCCTGCTACAGCTTTTTCTCTCTTCCTGGTGAAAAGGGAGCTGGGGGTGGTACTTATCTGCACCAAATCTATGTGATGGAAACGTTCCCGGCTGCATATAAACATACTGTAACATCTACACCAAATTGGCTCACAAGTCAACACATCTAGTTTTGTTATTGTGACATCGATTGCCTGGTTCTACCCAAATGAAATCCAGCTGCCTTGCCCATCACACACGTTGAAAACCATTAGTACAACTTTGGATGACAAACAATTGGAATGGCCATAATGGCAACAAACAATAAGGAAATTTAATCCTGCTTTCCATTGCACAGCTGTCATCTTTTTTTGATCAAATACCTAATCGGATATTTATTCCAAACATGAAGAGTATACATGGTTTATTTGCTAAACAGTAGTTGAATAACACAAGTCACAGTTGCAGACATTCTCGTGTGGATGAAGGTCATTTAGTTATTCATGGCGAAAGGTAATGTAAAAAAATTAATCAGCCTTTCAAGAAGTCTTTCACATTGTTCAGGAATTCTTGTTTTTCACATTCCCTGTTTACTGAACTGGAGCCGAAAGATTGTAATATCTCCTCCCTTCTTTTCCTGCAGAGGAAGAAATAAAGGAGGAGGAAATGATAGAGCTAGGGAAGTTGTCTCCAAATTGGACCGGTTAAAAGGATCTCTTGAGAGGAGATATATAGATATATAGGTTTACATGTGGTGAGGAGGACACCTGTTTTCAATTGCATCTTCAGATCAGAAAATACCCCCTCTCAGGATTTGCAGTCCCAGCCATCACAAATGAAAAAAAGATTCCAGTGCATATGGCTGTCATTTATTCCTCTCGCTGTAAATGATTTCTGATCAGCATGTCGGTGAAAATCTTCTTCAAGCCCTGCTTACATCATACGTATGGAACTCGATTCCCACTGTAGGAAATAAGGACAGAAGGTGCTTATTTAAATGGCTGGTCACAGGGGGTCACTCTCATTGTAAATGGATTCTGGGTTGTAAAAATATGTGCGATTAGCTTTTAAGGCATCACCAGAGAAGCCTAGCTTTGCAAAAGCCATGGGACACAAAAGCAGAATGAACTCCAGTTAGAATGCCCCCAAAGTAATTTCTCGGCTGAAATTTGGCGAGAAGTTCTGCCATGTGACCTCTTTAAGACCCGACTGTGTAGCTTCTTTAAAGGAAGGCTGCTCTCTGGAGAACTTTCTCTTGCACTCAGTTCCCAAGTTACAATTCTAATTGCAGGCGTGCACATCCATTATCATAGCAAAGGCCGTGCATTTTCGTATAGGAGTAACTACACTTCGTGTTTCGTCCTAATTGTTACTGAGAGCTAATTCCCACATCGGTTTCCTGATATAAAATCATGCAAGCATGACAAAATAGATCATTCCTCGTGAATGACCTCAGTATGGACACATAAATATATTATGGTCTCAAAATGCACACATATGTTGAGAGCTCTACTACTACAATATGATTAAGCTTTCACAATCTAATAAGGGAAAACGTAAAGGCTTCCTGTGAGTTATTCTCCATGACAGCTATCATCTGTTTCTATTGCATACTATGTACATAGGTCTTGTATGCTTGGTTAGTGAAGAAAGGTGATGAGAAGAAAATCACCTCATTTGAAATGTGAAGGAGAATTTTACAGATAGAATCATAGAATCATTGAGTTGGAAGAGACCTCATGGGCCATCCAGTCCAACCCCCTGCTAAGAAGCAGGAAAATCACATTCAAAACACCCCTGACAGCAGGCCCGGATTAACTGTTTGTGGCGCCCTAGGCCACACTCTGGAAGTGCTGCCCCAGCCCCAGGCCGCTTGCGGGGGGTGGGGCCGCTTGCGGGGGGTGGGGCCGCTTGCGGGGGGGGCTCCTTCCTTCAGTGAAGGAAGGAGGGGGTGAGGCCGGCCCAGCGGGAAAACTTCCCTCCGCCTCTTCCTCAATCGCATCGGCGTCGGCCGCACCCCTCCTTCCTTCAGTGAAGGAAGGAGGGCCGAGGCCGACGCGAGCAAGGAGGGGGCAGCCTAGGGTGGCCTTATGGGTAATCCGGGCCTGCCTGACAGATGGCCATCCAGCCTCAGTTTAAAAGCCTCCAAAGAAGGAGCCCCCACCACACTCTGGGGCAGAGAGTTCCACTGCTGAACAGCTCTCACAGTTAGGAAGTTCTTCCTTATGTTCAGGTGAAATCTCCTTTCCTGTAGTTTGGACCATTGTTCCACAACCTAGTCTCCAGGGCAGCAGAAAACAAGCTTGCTCCCTCCCCCCTATGACTTCCCCTCACATATTTATGGCCATCATGTGTCCTCTCAGCCTTCCCTGATGTAGACTAAATATGCCCAGCTCTTTCAGCCGCTCCTCATAGAGCTTGTTCTCCAGACTCTTGATCATTTTGATCGCCCTCCTCTGGACACATTGTCAACATCTCCCTTCAATTGTGATGTCCAGAATTGGACACAGTATTCCAGGTGTGGACTGACCAAGGCCGAATAGAGGGGTAGCATGACTACCCTGGATCTAGTCCTATTTATACAGGCCAAAATCCCATTGGCTTTTTAAGTTGCCGCATAACATTCTTGGCTCATGTTTAACTTGTTGTCCACGAGGACTCCAGGATCTTTTTCACACATACTGCTATCAAGCCAGGTGTCCCCCATTCTGTATCTACCAGAAACTATGGATTGCTTTAAAAAAAATCAGGTCCCTCTGTTCTGCTGTCTATCCATTTACTGTTTTTCCATGGGCCACAGCTCTATTTGGAAATAAAGAAAGTATGATGTGTTCTCAAAGCCTTTCATGGCCAGAATCTCTGGGTTGCTCTAAGTTTTTGGGCTGTATGGCCATGTTCCAGAAGCATTCTCTCCTGATGTTTTGCCTGCATCTATGGCAGGCATCCTCACAACCTCTGAGGATGCCTGCCATTGATGCAGGCGAAACGTCAGTAGAGAATACTTCTGGAACATGGCCATACAAACCCAAAAAACTTACAGCAACCCAAAGAAATTATGTTCAGGTACTTTTGCAGAAAGAAAGTGGCAACAGTGACTTGAATCCTATTGATTAGTCCCATCTAGAGTGCACACGGTGAATCAATAACTGAATAGTAGGTCAGTACATTAGTAAATTCTGTGGTTTTTAGCCCAAAAAAAGTCTAGGCAATTTCTAACATTACACAATGTTCGTGCAAACTATAAGAAGGCAAAAAAGATCTGCAACGCCAGAATTAGAAAGCCTCAGAGGCAAGCTTGGCATTAATATATAGATCATCCAAATTGCTAGAAATAAAGTTTGCCCCAGACCAACAATATTTTATGTTATTTTAGGCACAATATCACCATCTACTAGTTTCAACAGAGATATTTTGTTTTTAGACCATTCTTTTGAACAAGGAAAAACCAGTGCACAGTGTATCAAGCATTAAGAGCTATTCCCTGCACCATGTGGAATATCAGAGACGACAATAATCTTTCCACTGAGACCTGCATGTTGTCTTTGGTTTATATGATATGAACATGTTTCTACTGCTGACATTCTTTCAGTCAAACTATTTCGCACATGAGCCATGCAATGTTTTTCTTTCCACTCCCACTTTCATCAGCATGGAGCATGTAATTCCCTTCTTTTTTCCCTTCATTTGATCTGTCATCAAGGTTATGTTTTCCCCTTCTCTCCCCACCCCCCAACTACTCCACTATCCCCCTTCTCTTGTAGCCATGAGTATCTGCCAGCAATACCCACATGACCTGTCCTGCGCTGGGGCAGTTCCGCAACAGGAAGGTAAAACAAACAAGATCAAAAAGTTGCTGATGTAAGCAGATGTCAAGTGGTCCATTGGGAGCTCTACTTAACCTCTTGCTCTATCTTGGTTGGACCCTGATGAGAAATCCATTGGTGGCAAACAGAGTTGTTTTTTTCTAAAACATTTGCCAACATTACTATACAAATCAGCTGGACTATTTGGTTGGTTCAGTTCTTTGGGTACAACTAATTTATTTATTTATTTAAAGAATTTATATTGTACCCTTCTCACCCCGAGAGGGACTCAGGGCGGGGCACAACATATATACGGCAAACATTCAATGCCGGAACATAAAATGAACTATAAATGCAAACACTAAAATCAGTAATTTCCACTTTTAAAACAATCAGCCATACCGAATCCGGTCAGCAGGGTAGAGTTTTCTATTGTTGCCTTATTGCACTGTCCCAATGGCTTGGTCCCACAGCCAAGTTTATACCATCTTTCTGAATGATAGGAGGGAGGAGGCTGATCTAATCTAACCAGGGAGGGAGTTTCATAGCAAAGGGGCCATCACTGAAAAGGCCCTCTCTCTCGTCCCCACCAATCGCGCCAGTGACAGTGGTGGGACTGAGAGCAGGGCCTCCCAGAAGATCTTAATCTCCATGGTGGTTCATAGAGGGAGATGCGTTCAGACAGGTAAACTAATGATAGAGAGATGGAGAAATAGTGGACAGATATTCCAGTACATGACTGAAACCTGGGAAATGTAGACATTCATCCATGCAGAAAGCAAACTGAATGCCAAAAATGCACATTTATATAAGTGAATTATATTGCAACCAGCCTTCCATATTTATAGATTCTGTATCCATGGATTTAACCATCCTCAGCTTGAATATACCCCACCCCCGCACATACACATACCCCAACAAATTAATAAAAATGTCTATTTTGCCATTTTATATAAGGGACAGCATGTTACCATCACAGTATATAATATAATTGAGCATAGGTCGATTTTGATGTCCGTCACAGGATCTGGAATTAAATCCCAGCAGATACCAATGGCCCACTCTATATCGTTAAGGCTACAGATGTTTGATTCTCCAGATGTTTTTGTATTGCAGTTTCCAACAGTCTAGGCCCCCATCTACACAGGAACTAAAATCCAACTTGAAGCCGGTTTGAATTAGGGGTTCCCCCCAAATATTTTCCCCCCAGTCTGAAACAGCACATTTTTTAAATAAAAATTCACCGGGAACTCCAAAAATATCCAAAAATCAACTGAAGCCAATCAGTGTATGGCTGCTGTAGAGCAGGAACTTGGGTGCTATTCCATTATTATCCAGTAGGACTCAAAAATAGGCCCTAGAATAGAGAAGGATAGTCTATTTGGGGGGGGGTTGAAGGAGGAAAACCATTTTCCCCATTTTTGCTGGTTATTCTTCCTTCTCCCCTTTTCCATTTCATAAACAAGAGTTGTTTCTACGACAGTGACATGGGTGGGAGGAATAGCAGGAACACAGGGAGAAATGGTTTGACTCCTTTAATTCTACTCTCCCCCATAAAGTGAACTACCCTTCTCTGTCTAGCCCCCCAGTGGCCTTCGTCCAAATTATGAAACATTTCCAAAATTCATAATCAACATGCATAGCACATATGAGAACAGGGCTAGTGCTGGAACATTCAGATACAAGAACCAGGTATACAACTTGGCTGGAAGATAAACAAACACCTACCCTCTGGATAGGAAACTGCTTTCCCTTTCTTGCTTTGCCCTGAATTGCAATAACACTGATTCTCATCAGATAGGCTCCTTCTTTGCAGCATCAGATGAGGTAGGAAAAATATCCATTGTATAGAATGGATCCATAATCCAATGATTTTTGAGGACTCTCACAGCTTCCAGCTGGTTCCTAGGCTGCCTGTATAAGAACTCCACAGCAAACCTGATCTCTTTAATACACACTCTGAATCAAACTAAATGCCTGTGTGGAAGCACCATTAGTAAACATAACCAAAGGCAAAGAATTATGGGAATTGCAATCCAATATGGAAAAGTCACACAATTGCCATTCCTGGCCTAAGCCAATTGCTAGATACAACAAGAGTAGATCCAGTGAATCAACTAATGTGAGTGTTGTCCTGCCATGTACTTGCTGATTCAGTAGATTTATTCTAGTGGGGACTAGGAATATGATTTAGGTTGGTGTTCTTCATATTCCTGATAACTGCGGAGTTCATGGCACAATACAAGAGGAGTTCATTTCCCTTGGGTAAGGAAATCCTGATGATTAATGATATCCTGGCCATACTGGTTTTTCTTAAAATATGAAACCATGGAATAGGTAAATATAAAACACTCCTATAAGTAGATAGTAGTGTTGGTGATCCTTCAAAGAGGTGTGAAGGGCTTTTTCTACACTTAATTTAATTTTTTGTTGATCATATTCATAGCCATTTTTGCCTCTCATCCACCACACTCTGTCCAATGGTAGGGCCAGTCCCACTCAGAGGACGCAGAATGCTTATTTTCTAATGAAGAACTATGCGAGAGAAAGGGTGAATCTACACAGTAGAATTAATGAAGTTTGGCACAACTTCAGCTGCCATGGCCCAACACTATAGAAACCTGGGATTTGTAATTTGATGAGGAACCAACAGTCTTTGACAGAAAAAGGTAAAGACCTTCAAAAACTACAACTCCATCAATTCAATTGGATTGAGACATAGAAATTATAGTCGTACCAAACAGCATTAATGTCACCGTGTAGACACACCCAAAGAGAAGAACTGTTCAAGTACTGAGACAAATTGTGTTATGATTTTCAGCAGAAAGCACTGGCTATGTATTTCAACATATTTCAAATGATCACCTTTGTTTTCACCTTTAAACTTTTTTAATTTTATGGTCATCTCAGAAAAGTCTTAAAGGCAGTAATTCTGCTTCCAGTTGAAGCATCTTTGGTGGGCCAGATTTAACTTTTTCAGCCTAATAACAAGAGCATGCTGCTCCACTTTGAAGGGATTAGGGCCTTCATTAAACTGGTTTCTTGACAAGACATATCAAGGCATCTTAAGCTATTTCATCTTTGCAAAATGAACCAGTCAATTACACTCAGACTTTTGGCATCCATGAGATGGCTTTTGGAAATATTCCTACTGATGCCTTCCACATGTTAACGTTTCATCAGATTTGATCATCTTCTCTTTTTTCAATCTCATTTGTAAAGTCAGCTTTGAACAAATTACACAGATAAAAACATTTGGTGAAAGCAGACAATCATGGATGAATTATCTCCCACCCATACAAGTGCCTGTGTGATTACTTGAGTATTAAGCTGCCAAGGAATAAAGAGAACATCACCACATCTGTATGAATCAGATCTTGGATGGTACAGTAATTCTCATATTTGGCAGGTTGAGTAACAAAAGCTTGGAAATGTTCCTTTTTGGAATTATATCTGCTAGATTTACCAACTAGAGTGGCCAATTATATTTTAAAAGTTTTTTCTCTCAAAGTTTATTCACAAAGAGAAAACCTAAAGGCAATAGGTTCTGAAGCACTGAAAATGTGAACTGAATCTATGTATAGTGAACACAGAATCACTGAAACATAAAGTTGGATAATACCACAAGGACTAACCAGTCCAACCCCATTCTGATGTGGAGGAATATGCAATCAAATCACTGCCAACAGATGTGCATTGACCCTCTGTTTAAAAGCCTCCATCACACTACAAGGCAACAGCACATTCCACTGCAGGTCAGCTCTTATCATCAAGAAATTCTTCTTTGTTGAGTGACACCTCTCGACTATGGGGCCTGAATTCAATGGGTAGTACTAAATGGAATGGATCAGTTGTCTTAAATATATTTTTTATAAATGTTGACTCATCATTTAATCATTTATTCAGTGGGTCTATTCAGGCCAAGGATCCATGTGTGGGAATAGCATTGTAGCCATTTCGAAAGGGATTGCTACATCATGATGATGCGTCATAAAGATTTTGATTGTTATCTTTTGTCTTTGTATAATTATTTCATAGTAACCCATCTCCTATCACTTTTAGGTTAAAATATTTGTGGAAGTTCAATGTGCTATAATGGCTTGAATGGTGCCACTATAGCATACTGAACTATGTTGGCCATGAAACCAACTGGACAATCTTGAGCTAGTCACACTTTCTCAGGGTGCTTCCAGACAGGCATTTATCCTGGTAATATTCACGTTTAAAAAACATGAATGTTCCCGGGGCCCATCCCCCCCCCCCCGAAAACCTATGTTTTCTGGGGTGGTGTCCAGATGTTCTCTGGACGGAGAGATAGCACGGGGCCGGAGAGATAGCACAACAGTAACAACAGCTGTGCTTGCAATCAGAAGGGTGCATGTTCGATTGCCGGGCTGGTCTGGACACCCAGCTGTAAGCCCTGTCCACTGTTCACCCAAAAGTTCGAAAACAGCCCAGCTGTGAATAGATAAAATGGGGAACCGCCAAGCAGGGAAGGATTTTTACAGAGAAATGACTTACAATGCCTGAATAAAAGTAAGATCGGCTGTCGGAAGGTGGAAGGTGGAAATGCAGAGGCACTCCATCATGAGGAAGAAGCAACAGCACCCTTGTAACGCACCCTGTGACGCAGCCAGAAGAAAAATCCTTCTAAAATTGTACTTGTTATATGTAGTATGTTGTATATAATTGTATGTAAAACCGGCAGGGATTGTCTGCCATATGTGTGATGTAATCCGCTCTGAGTCCCCTTCGGGGTGAGAAGAGTGGAATATAAATAAAGTGTATTATTATATAAAGTGTATTATTCTCCCAGAACTTTCTGGGAGAACACGCGGACATTCTAACTCCCTCACCAAAAGCCCCCAAAAGCACTGTAAAAAACAAAAGAACTTACCCAGTCTCCATTAGAGGACTGACGGAGGTCTCCTGGCACACAGAAATGACACACTAAGAGAAGGGGGGGTCAGGAGCGATTTTCCTCCTTTCTCCCCTTTTCTCCTGGCGCATAATTTCTATGCACCAGGAGAGCTCCGGCAACACTCTAATGAAGGCCGGGTAAATTCTTTTTTTTTCTTTTACAGTGCTTGGGGGGGGGGGGCTTTTGGGAAGGCAGTTGGTGTTCTCACAGTTATCCAGGTTAATTTAGCCTGGAAAACCATGAGACTATGTACTGTCTTGATTGCAGTCCAGACACCGGAAGTAGTGGGCTTATTCCATGCCTTCCAAGAAGGTGCAGAAAAAACCCACTAACAAATTAATTCACAACAAACCAGGGTTTTCCTGGGCTTTTCTGGGACATCATCTGGACAGCCCTCTTTTTATTGTGGTAACTCCCGCAATAAAGGGGCTGTCTGGATGCGCCCCCAGTCTCAGAGGAAGGCAATGACAAACCTGTTATGAACAAATCTTGCCAAGAAAACCCTGTGATAGGGTTTGCATAGGTTAGAAATGACTTGATGGTACAACAACAACAGCAACAACAACATGTTCCTTAAAATTACCTGTCAACACTGCAATCCCATGAATTTTGTAAGCATTTTTTCCAGATATTGATTTGATAGTTCCTTCCTCTGCAATATAGCCAACAGCACCTGAAAACTAGGACTTGGAAAGAAACCTATGTATGAAGCAACAAGAGAAGATCCTGAGATGTAAAGATACATCATTGAATACTAAAGTTAGGGTTGTCCATCTTATCATATATACAATATCTAGGTA
This sequence comes from Anolis apletophallus, assembly GCA_030556195.1. NCBI lineage: Eukaryota > Metazoa > Chordata > Lepidosauria > Squamata > Anolidae > Anolis > Anolis apletophallus. The sequence goes on along the minus strand of JARBWK010000006.1, from coordinate 97,406,228 downwards.
TGGTTATGAAAGCAGTGAAAAAAGTTAGTAGGAAGAAAATAAACTCGTTCGAGAAGAGTTCTACAGATTTCAAATGCTGCTTAAAAGACAAACAAATGGACTAGACCAAATCAAGCTTGAACTATTCCTAGAAAGTAAGATGACTACACTGATGGCCGTATCATATGAAAGAATAGCTCACCACAAAAGACAACAATCCTTATTTAGGGGACAGACAGCAGGAAAAGAGCAAGATCGCATTCCAGATGGATATATTCAATTAAGAAAGGAATAGCTGTGAGTCTGCAAGACTGTTGATGATAGGGTGACTTGGAAGTCCCTCATTCATAAGTTCACCATAAGCAAAAGTTTACTTGATGGCAGTGAACCAAAAAAAAACCCTGGTATTCGTTGGTGGTCTCTCATTCAAGTACTAAGCAGGGTTGACCCTGCATAGCTCCCAAGATCAGGCAAAAGCTGGTATATTTAAGCCCCACTATAACCATATTATCTTTATTTTTATACAAAGATGTTAATACATGTTATGTATAAAAAGGTCTGATACTCATAGCCAGCTGATACCAATTACTGGTGGATTTTAAAAGCCATGTTCACAGTCTCATAGCATTTTGCAGAGATGAGGTACAGCTACAAATTAATTAGTGCTCTTACTATAATAGCTATTAAATTTCAATATGTGGTAACATGTTTTCCCTGCTTTCTTCAGATGAATAAAAGGGCAACAGTACTGCAAAAGGAATAAATCCTTTTTAAAGTGCATTTTTTGATGGTAAAGAGGAGGGGTGTCAGGCTCCTGATATATACTGTGACTGGACTTTTCTATTCAATCAAAAGCATTTGATGACTGTTAATGATGTGTTTCTTGGTAACTGTATTCTACTTCAGTCAATGTTCTTTGAACTGGAGTATCAAATTTGAATATGTTGCGAGTCCACAGTGGGTCTTGTAGAGCATTTGATTTCACCTTGTCCTTGCTTGAGGAGCTTCAAGTTGCCTATGAAACAACATGCTGAGCCAATGGATCATCTACAGCAGATGATAGGCGATAGGTGCAACTTTTTCCAAGATCTGTACTGCTATATTTCAAGCATTGTGGAGCATAGTGATGAATGTGCTATCCTATACCATTGGGGACAGCTCAGTCTTGCAACTCAAGAAGGCTTTCATAGAAGAAGCAGGAGCCCAGGGGCCTCTTTTTCCCACTACAGTCATGAGTAAAGAATAGCCAACAGCTAGGGGACTGAGGGTGAAATAAATTCATGAAAAAGAGAAGTGTGATAACTCAGGAAGTGATAACTTTCTTAAAAATGGGGCCTGGCTCAGTATTACATACTCAGGTCCACAACTGCATGCCTCAGGATTATTTATTTATTTAGCACATTTGTATACCGCTCCCTTTCAGCCCGAAGGCAACTCGGGGCGGTTTACAACAACATCATAAAAGCAACATTTAGAACAACTTAAAAACATTAACACATTGATTAAAATCATAACAATAATAAAACATCAGTACGTCTCCAAGATTAAAACATAGTCCGATCTCATAGTCAATTGTTCCAAATCCTACGTCAGTTACATTGGATGGTATAACAAAACAGCTTGAACTAGCAGCTTGGGAAAACCCACCAATTTTAGGGATCCCATTGCTGCCACCAAAAATACAACAAAACCAGGGGGATAAGGACCTTTTCCACAATCCCACCTGTTATAGATTACTAATGATTACTAATGTTTATTTTACACTGCCACCAATTAAGATTACTTCAGCTGGCTACCTCCCTATACAGTGTTTCCTCACTTATCACGGGTGTTACGTTCCAGGACTACCCACAAAAAGTGAAAATCTGCAAAGTAGGGATGTGATATATATCCCTATATATCTGGACAGCTTCAAGGCAGGATTAGACAGATTCATGGATACCAAGGGAATCAGTAGTTACTGAAATGGAAAATGCCACCTCTGTGTTGATGGAGGCAGGCAGGATTTTCCCGACTGGTTGTGGGGGTATATGAGGGTTTTGCCCTCCTTTCTGCTAGAGATCCCTGTGTACAACTGGCCACTGTGTGACTCAGAATGCTGGACTAGATGGGCTGAGGCCCGATTCAGCATGGCTCTTCTTATGTTCTTATGTTCTTATATAGAAATGAGGCTACCAAGTGGAGTCCACAACATGCAACTCTGGAGAAGAGCAAACCACAGACCACTTACTACAATGCAGTCTGGGACCTGCAACATGTACAATGGAGGGCCTTCTTACAGCAACATCAGAGGCACTCCAAGTGGCCAGCTTCTGGTCAAAGGAAATATACCATAAAGCCAAGTTTTTAACTTTGTTTGTGGTTTTTTAATACATTAGAACCGTATTCTCAGTTTGCTTCTGACACTATACCAGCCTCACTCAGGAGAGCACACCCCGCGCATTTAGGCAGCCATGGAAATCTGATTGCCAACCAGGGATAGGCAGGATAGAATTAGTTCCTTAATGGCCTGGTTATGCCCTTAATTTTGACGGGGTGCTGGACATCAACAACAAAGGGGCAGGACTAGTTATCTGCATAGATATAATGTGCTACATCCTTTACTACCAATAAAGCATATCTTGTAGCAGTAAGAAATGTCAGTGTTCAGTAACTGAACAAAATACTACCTTATTACATTGTGTCACCCCACCCCGGTTAACGGTATTAAATGCCCACTTAGCCAAGTTTCTAGGCTGATTTACATGGATTGCCATCATGCCTGTCATTTCAAGAAAAAAACGTGGCGCGTTTACTAATTTCTTGGTTCTCCTTCTATAATATCCTAAGGACTTACCCCTTGGTCCCATGTTTAAGCCTTAATATCTCAGGAAATAGCCTGCCATTAATTTGGCAAACCACTTGTAACCTCAAAAATATCTGTGGGTTGCTATAAGTTTTTCGGACTGTAAGGCCATGTTCCAGAAGTATTCGCAAAATATCATTTCCAAACTCTGGATTAAATGCTATGCACTCTCTAATGATGATCATGCAAAGGAGACAAGCTGCTCTTTAATTACAGCACAACATTTATTGGGTTGCTGTAAGTTTTTCAGGCTGTATGGTCATGTTCCAGAAGCATTCTCTCCTGATGTTTCGCCTGCATCTATGGCAGGCATCCTCAGAGGTTGTGAGGTCTGTTAGAAAATAGGCAAGTGGGGTTTATATATTTGTGGGATGTCCAGGGTGGTAGAAAGAACTCTTGTCTGCTTGAGGCAAGTGTGAATGTTGGAACTGGCCACCTTGATTAACACTGAATGGCCTTGCAGCTTTAGAGCCTGGCTACTTCCTGCCTTGGGGAATCCTTTGTTGGGAGGTGTTAGCTGGCCCTGACTGACCCCAACCAGATAAGTTCTTTCTCCCACCCTGGGCCTTCCACAGATATAGAAACCTCATTTGATTTGTCGTTCGGGCATGGCCCCATGTAAGCCGCTCCGAGTCCGCTCTGGGGAGATAGATGCGGGTTATAAATCAAGTTTTATTATTATATTATTATTACTTGCCTAGTATCCACCAGGCCTCACAACCTCTGAGGATGCTCTGCCACAGATGCAGATGAAACGTCAGGAGAAAATGCTTCTGGAACATATCCATACAGCCCAAAAAACTTACAGCAACCCTGTGATTCCGGCCATGAAAGCCTTTGACAATACATAACATTTATTTATTGATCATCTCAGAAGCAAGTTGCAGGTACAATTAAAATGCACTTTAAAACACAAACAAAAAAATTTAAACTTGGCATTATGCTAAAGTCCTTTGATCAGAAGCTGGCCACTTGGAGTGTGTCTGCTGTCGCTGTGAGAAGGTCCTCCACTGTGTATGTGGCAGGGCTCGGGTTGCATTGTAGTAGGTGGTCTGTGGTTGCAAAGCTATCCTTAAGAAATGGGGCTACAATGTGGAGTCCACGACATGTGAGTGTGGAGAAGAGCAAACCACAACATAACATAGCAGTCTAGTAAATAACTCTTTAAAAGTACAGCTGGAGATCATAATTGTTTCTATGAACTGATTTTGAGTGGTACTAATAGGTCAATTGTACAATGGGGGCAGTAGAGAGCGAGAATAATGTTTACCCTTGTTCTCCACTGCTAAATCCATAAAAGACTCCCTGCATGCCTGCAGCATTGCTGTTTTCAATTCAGAACAAAGATAGAGTCCTGGTCAACACAACCATCAAGTCATGTCACCTGCTGGCCCCACATAAGTTGCTGTACGGTATCAGATTTTTGCTGTGCTTTTTATTATGCTCTGTTTCAAAAGGTCATGGTAGGCTGAGAATCCTAATGAAATTCAATCCTCCCATTTAACAAGGAATCTAGTGAGATGTGTCAGATGGAAAAGAAAAAGAGTCGGATGCGTTTTAAACTGTGGTGTTACACCAAGGCTCTTTTTATGCAACACAGATAAAAGCACTACCTTGCTAACCACAATACTCATCTTACTATTGCAGACATATTATACCGATAATGTAAAAATAAAACTGTTATCCATAATAAGACGACTGATGCATTTGAGGAATCAACAGATCAGGTCAGTTATGACATCTGGACAGTAAAAGAAGTCTCCAATATGTGTGTCGTCGAAGGCTTTAATGACCAGAATCACTGGGTTGCTGTGTGTTTTCCGGGCCATATGGCTATGTTCCAGAAGTATTCTCTCCTGATGTTTCGCCCACATCTATGGCAGGCATCCTCAGAGGTTGTGAGGTCTTTTGGAAACTGACGGGGTTACACTCCCCCTGAAAGTGCAGGTTCGCAGTCTGGGAGTGATCCTGGACTCATCGCTGAGCCTGGAGGCCCAGGTCTCGGCGGTGGCCGGGAAAGCTTTTGCACAGTTAAAGCTTGTGTGGCAGCTGCGCCCGTACCTTGGGAAGTCTGACTGGGCCGTGGTGGTCCACGCTCTGGTTACATCCCGAATAGACTACTGCAACGCTCTCTATGTGGGGTTGCCTCTAAAGACTGCTCGGAAACTGCAATTAGTCCAACGCTCAGCAGCCAGGTTACTAACAGGAGCGGGACACAGGGAGCATACAACTCCCTTGCTGCGCCAGCTCCACTGGCTGCCAATTAGCTTCCGGGCACAATTCAAAGTGCTGGTTTTAACCTACAAAACCCTATATGGTTCTGGCCCAGTTTACCTGTCTGTAGGGATTCTCCTCTATGAACCATCAAGGACATTAAGATCCTCCGGAGGGGCCCTGCTCTCGGTCCCGCCAGCTTCACAAACGTGACTGGTGGGGACGAGAGACAGGGCCTTCTCTGTGGTCGCCCCTTGGCTGTGGAACTCTCTCCCAAGTGTGAAATGTGCGTGAAATGTCAGGAGATAATGCTTCTGGAACATGGCCATACAGCTTGAAAAACTCACAGCAACACAGTCTCCAATGCATTTTTTAAACTATCTTGATGCTACCCCTTGTCCCAGATATCTAATAAGTCTACCTCTGAAATGTGAATATTCCCCGCTTCATACAAAGTCATGGGGATCTAAGGCTTAATGCTCCACATTACTGCTAATCCACATTACCACTAATGGGACTTTGAGTCAAGCCAATAATAAGTAGTGTTCTAACTGACACATTTCACTGCAATGTCGGTGTTTCCATAAGATGACAAGACACCAGCTGCTTATTCAGTTTTTCTAGGTTGTCATCAGTAGTAAGTTAAATGAGAAGCTTTTGTTAACCTGCTTGAACTGTCTTGTCGCTGATGGAACAGTTTTCATTAGCAGCAAGTGTATTCTGTTACTTAAATTTCCCCATGTTTATTTTTCCGTTCAGGTGTAACATGAGCCCACAGGTTATGTTTAAGATTTGCTTAGGAAAGTAAGTTTGTCCAGAGGCAATAAAGCATGTGAATGAAGGAAGAAAAAAAATCTGTCTTCACATTCTTTTTTAAAAAATCATGCTGTTAGTCTTTTTTCATAACATCCATGATCCTTCCAGCCACAATTTCAAGAGATATGTCTCACTACCAGCCTTTTCAAGACAGCAGCCAACCTTGCCTAAATGGGAATTACTTTTTATGAGACGAACATAGCTTCCTACAGATGGGAATCAGATATTTTAGCACACGTTAGAACACAATGCTAGCTGCACACAAAACTATCCATTTTTAATTGTTGAGAATTTGTTAGGTTTCAAGTCCTCTGCCTTCCTTTTTTTAAAATTCCCCTTCTCTTTTTTCCCTTTTCTCCTTAGCAAGGGATGAGAGTTGCATGCAAATAACAAAACAAAAGGTTGAGCTAACAAAAGGAATTACTTACCGTAGAAACAAGAGGCTGCGGATAATAGCTTATTGACATGAACAACTTCCTCCAGAAAATATCATAGAATCACCCTGTATAACTTTTTTAAAATCCTAGAGAGGTATCATCTCTAGGAATTTGCTAAATCTTCCAATGTGACTGGACAATTTCCAACAGAAACATCTCACAGAATCACCTGGAGGACCTAGAAAATTCTTAGAGAGGAAATATTTTGTTGGGTGCAAGGACGTGATCCTATGGATACCGATCCATTGGTACTATATAAGATAAACAATTGCTGGTCACCCCAGGGGTGCCCACACTTTTTCAGCATGCGAGCTACTTATAATAAAACCAAGTCAGAAAGATCTGCCTACCTCCTCAAGGCTGGGGAGGGGTGGGGCTGGGGGGAGGGGGAGAGGCTTGGTACGGCCTGGCTCCACCCCGCTCTGGCTTCTGCTCTACCAGCAGCTTCTCCAGGCTTGAGGATGGCAGTGCCAAGCCAGCCTTGTGCTAGCTATGCCACCACTGGCTTGGCATTGCCATCCTCAAGCCTGGAGAAGCTGCTGGTAGAGCGGAAGCCAGGGGGGGGAGCCAGGCCATGCCAAGCCCCGCTCCCTCCCCTCTGGCTTTGGAGCTCCCAGCAGCTTCTCCAGGCTTGAGGATGGCAGTGCCAAGCCAGTGGTGACATAGCTAGCACAAGGCTGGCTTGGCATTGCCATCCTCAAGCCTGGAGAAGCTGCTGGGAGTGCCGAAGCTGGGGAGGGGGCGGGGCTTGGTGCAGCCAGGCTCCGCCCCCCCCCCTTTGAGAAGTGTCCCATCCAGCTGGGATTGACCTCCTTCAGTCCCGGGATCGACTGGTCGCTCGCGATCGACTTCCTGGGCAGCCCACAGGTATCCGGCTTCACTTCTGCCTATTGTTTGGCCTTCCATTGCTTCTCTTTTTAAAAGCATCCAATGTGTTGACATTCCTATGATCCCTCAGGACCTCATCACATAGAGGTCCAGAAGCCTGGGAACAGCGTGGGGAACCGTGGGGAACAGCCAGCTTCGTTCCTTTACCATGGTTGCTGGTGGGCTGACATCCTATGTCATTTCTCCACTGTCCCTGGCTTCTTCAATGAGGAGATGAGTAGTCACCTGTCTCCTCGAGGCTTCCACTTAGCGTGCCGCCTCCATGCTGCCAGGATGGAGCCCAACGGAGCCGCGCTAGAAGTGGCCCTGTGTCATATGATGGGTTCCAGCAGACTCCATCCTGACAGTGTGCCAGCAGCACACTAGAACAGGGGCAAAACCTAATCCGACAAGGCGGTAAGTGGTATTGAAAGGGGAGCAGTGTCTTTGACTACTTTCCACAGAAAATGGAAACCTGGATTCCTCAAGGCTTTCAATATAGTGAGCATCATCTATTGGTAGTGTAGGTGATAGGCTCCATTGATTCCAAACAACACCAGTAAAGTGCGATGGATGGCTCTAATCAGATGTAAATGTGAGTTATGAATAAGCTCTTTATTGCAAGAAAAACTTGCCATGAGCTATGTATGAGTCTGGTGAGCAAAGTTCACCCATTTTGTTCTTCCTGTGATTCTGAAGGAACAAATTGATGAAAGACAGATGGCATTACAAATCTGATTTAGGAGTGAGTAGCGTGTGATCAATTGTCTTGGAGCAGCTGCATTTACACTTCACCTGCTTCTGATGCTGTTTGCTCAGAGATAAGCCACAAGTATATACAGGCCCAGCATTACAAAGAAAAATTAGAACTTGTGTCCATATCCAAATCCACTTTGTTAACTTATGCCACAATGTGTACATAAAAACACATTCACAGCATAACTAATATGATACATGCCACTTAGTTAAACATAGGAGCAGTATTTGGGAATATGCTTTAAACCATTGGTACACCTAGCTCAGTCTTATCTCTAACAGGAAATTGTCTACAATTGTAGACATTGCCTTTTGCCTCCAATATTCCCAGTGTGCCCTATAGAGGGTCCTGGAGAAGTCCCCACAGCACTGAGAGTCTCAACTTTAATGGTGAGAGGTATGCAGTGGCGATCCTGCTATTACTTCCATTTGCTGCTTGGAGTTAAGCAGAGGTATTCCCTAATGCACCACAATGCTCACCCTTCCTAATTGGGAAACCCTTGAGCATGTGAAGGAGTTATCACTTTTCTCTTTCTTCATAGGTCAGAAATAGGAGTGTCAAATCCCCTTTGCTGTGCTCTTCAACCTCCCCAATGTGGAAAGTCCCTTCGGGGAGATAGGAAGGTAAACAAATAAAGTTTATTATTATTTATTATTAATTTCTCCATATTCAATAGAGTTAAGGTTGCAGGACAGCTATAGGGGTGAAAAACCATGAAGTTCCTCTAGCAGAACTCTAAGGTCAACTTCCAAAGGATAGAATCATACTGGAGGACCTAGAGATTGCTAGGAATAGGAATATTTGGTCTTCAAGTATGTTTCTATGGTCAATTTCCAGCAGAGTTGCACTAAAGGGCCTAGAGATTCCTAGACAGAACATTTTAACACAATCCACAAAGAATTAAATCTGCAAAAGTCAAAACCGCAAAGATGGAGGGCCAATTGTGTCCTATCTAAGGGGCCATCTGATCTTGCACCTGGCTCTTCACTTGAGGTGGTTTCATTGCACGGGAGCTTTTACATGATGGGAAAAGTTCATAAGCAGCAAAACTAAATCCTTGGATGACGTTGAGATGGGAGGACATGAGAGAATGTGACCATAGCCTTGCCTTCCAGGCACTGCCATGCCCCCTAACATAACCCACCCTATGGAGGGGTCATTGGAGGGGTCATTGCCTGGTGTCCTACTCAGTATCCATTACTGAAACTAGCCTGCTTGGATTTATAAGGAACTTACAGCATTATTCAGCCTATGGCTGAATAGGAAGTCGGTCGTGATCGACCAGTCGATCTGGGACCAAAGGAGGTCGATCCCAGCCGAATGGGGCGCTTCTAAGAGGGGGTGGAGCCAGGCAGCGCCAAGCCCCACCCCCTCCCCGGCTTCGGCAGTCCCAGCAGCTTCTCCAGGCTTGAGTATGGCAATGCCAAACCAGTGGTGGCATAGCTAGCACAAGGCTGGCTTGGCATTGCCATCCTCAAGCGTGGAGAAACTGCTGGGAGCTCCAAAGCCAGGCTTACCAGTCTCCAGGGGCTGCAGGCAAAGTAGTTGGATCTATACGATCTAATGCTCCCTTGTTAGGTGAACAAAGGAGCATTAGATCCTATAATGGTAATGTGATGTATTGCTTTTATATGTATATTGGCAGGATTGATTTCTGCCATGTTGTACACCACTCTGAGTCCCCCTCGAGGTGAGAGAGAGTGGTATAGAAATGCAGTAAATAATAAATAAATAAAGATCCAGAACCTAAATGTTCCAGAGCTCAGCCAGCATGGCCACTTACTGAGATATTTATGAAGCTGTAGTAAAACTCTGAACAGCCTTGGAACTTCCATGGTTGATTTCTTCATACTATAAACCATTGTAGATGTGTTGGTGGAGGGGAAAATGGATAAAACGTAATGCATGTATGGCCAGGTTACCCAATGAACCAACAGGGTTTTAGAAGTAAAGGTTCCCAAAGCAACACAGTTTAGATGCAAAACACAAGAAGAATGGTCAGGTTCAGCATGCTACCTTTAATGTTACCATTATAGACCAGTGAAAGAAAGATTCTTGATTGATAACCAAAACCTTGGCTTAGGGGGAAAAAATCAGAATTCAAAACAAAGACAAAGAACACTTAACTGGGGGAAATCTATAAATTATAGTTTATAATCAAATTAGAATCAGAATTGATAAAAGAAATGGCTCGACCAGATTCACCGGGCCGAGCGCGTTGCGGTGCAGGATGTCCTCACCGCCATCTTGGTCCTAGGGAGGGGGGCTTCTTCCCAGAAGCCCCCTGGGTGGCGGGAGAGTTTCCCGCCACCAGTGTCAGCTGGCCAATGGTGGGGCTAGCACCGCCTCCCTTGCCCCATCTGCGGGCCAGCCCTCCCTTTCACATGGGCAGTCTACTTAAGGTTGCCCAAGGCTCCTCAACAGGCACTGGGCCTGTTCCTGTTTTTGTCCATCCCACCCACCCTGCTTGCATTCATTGTTTGTATCTGTTTACTTTTCATGCTATGTATTTATTGTTTGTATCTTGTTAACTTTTCTTGCTGTTACTTGTGTTCATTGTCGCAACTCTGTTTGTGTGTTCATCATCACAACTCTCTTTGGCGTGTGGCATGGGCCCTAGATCTGGCTGGCTTATCACCCCCTAGTGGTAGGGGGTATAACGCCCTGGCCCCTGGAGTGCTGAGTTTTTGTGGACTGGTAGTGGACTGGTGGCACCCAGGCATGCAAGCGTCTTCAAACAACAGCAGGTTGTCCAACCCCGGATCCAGGACCCATGCATGGCTGCCAACCCTTCTTCCTGTTATCAATAAATGAGTTGTGGCCAATTTTATCCCAACAAATTGTGTCTGTGTGTTATTGGTTATTAGGTGGGAGGTGTATCACCCATGCACACGCAATGCATAATCAAATGAGTCCAACATGTGGGGAACAATACTGAACTCGAAAAATGGGGAAGAATGTGTCCTATAGCAGTGTTTCCCAACCTTTTTTGAGCTGCGGCACACTTTTTACATTTCCAAAATCCTGGGGCACACCACCAACCAAAATGACACAAAATGACACTCTAACACAGTAATACATATAGTTAATATGTTTTTAAATGTATTTATACACTCAGTGTGAAACCTGGGCCTGTTTCGATGAACACAACATAGATATCCTGGCAGGAATGGCAGAAAGACACAAACTTCCCACACAGAACTCCCACAACCAAGAGAAAATGCTATAAGAGTTTGGTGGGCATTGACCTTGGCTTTTGGAGTTGTAGTTCACCTATATCCAGAGAGCACTGTGGACTGAAACAATGTTGGATCAGGACCAAACTTGGCACACAGAACTCCATTGACCAACAGAAAATACTGGAAGGGTTTGGTGGGCAGGTTTTGAAGTTGTAATTCACCTAAATCCAGAGAGCACTCTAGACTCAAACAATGATGGATCTGGACCAAACTTGGCATGAATACTCCATATGCCCAAATATGAACGCAGATGGAGTTCAGGGGAAATAGACCTTGACATTTGGGAGTTGTAGTTGCTGGGATTTATAGTTCCCCTACAATCAAAGAGCATTCTGAACCCCACCAATGATAGAACTGGGCCAAGCTTCCCACACAGAACCCCCAGGAGGCAAGAGGAGGTTTCTACTTGGGGAAAGGTAGGGGGGCCTTCCCAATGCATGGAGAGGGAAAGACCAAGTAGGCAACGGGTGGGGAGGAGGGGTGTTTGTAATTTTGTGCCTTTATTGAGGTAGGTTTCTTAGGGTTTTTATACTTCAACACACTAGACTCTCCCCCCCCCCCCCTTCCTGGAGGTCCCAATTTCCCACGGCACACCTGATGATCGCTCACGGCACACTAGTGTGCCACGGCACACTGGTTGGGAAACACTGTCCTATAGGCTTAAAAGAAATACCTTCTGTGAAGGCTTTTAAGCAGAGGCTGGATGGCCACCTGTTGAGGGATGCTTTGAACATGATTGTCCTGTTTCTTGGCAGGAGGTTGGACTGGATGGTCCACGAGATCTCTTTCAACTCTATGATTCTATGATTCTACTATATTGTGATCTTAAGTAACAATTTCTACAAAATAATGCAGAGGTGGTATGTGATCCAAGCAAATCTTTTAAATGTGCAAGGTGACAAATAACATTTTCTCGAAATGTGGAAATCAGGAAGGAACTTTTTCCACATGTGGCTGTCATGCACCCAAGCAAAAATGTTTTGGAACCAGATACAAAAAATGCAAAACATTTTCAGACTTAAGTTCCAGTTAAAATAGAATTATTTTTATTGTTGAAGCCTGATTAGCATGTCAAAATTTGAAAATGCTGCACTGCATCATGATTGTAGGGGTGAGACTGCTTTATGTACAAAATCGTAACAGGCAGATAGCCCATCAGTGGATGAGTCTATTGGAAAAGCTGCAATGGATAAATTGTCCATGATTGATTTTGAGAGAAATCCTTAGAGAGGTTCATAAATGATTTGGAACTGCTTTTGAATTTAATTTAGAGGAAAGAGGATTGTTGGCTTTGAAGTTTAAGTGTTTTTTCAATGACTTTTAGTTAGTACGATAAATTACAAGTTACTTATATAGGAAGGAGTACTTTATTTTATATCTCTATCTTTAACCTGAAGAGCAGCACGTCATATGTGTCAGGATGAGAGTAAAGGTATAGGAAAGGATAAGTGTGATAAGGTAATCAAGTTATTAGTGTTATTTAGCATTATTATTGTCATAGTGTGTTATAGCTGTGTTTCTTTGTATATAATGTATTGTATTTAGTATCTGTCTTTGTAATGTGTGATTTTAATGTCTGGAAGTCAAACATCTACTTACTCAAAGGTAAATACCACTAGAATGAATGAGACTAGCCTTACGGTAGATCTGTAGAATTCCACTATAAACATGTTTATATTTCTGTTTCCAAAGCCACTCACTCCATCAATTTAATTTAAAGGGGCACAGAGAAGCTCATGCTTAATAGTGCAATGCTACACTAAAAATTTTGCAGCCCAACTCAGTCTCAATGAAATCCAAAAAGATGTTAAAGTCCTGAACTTTGGCTGGATCATATTCAAAGATTGTTGCTTTCCAAAAACACCGCATATTTTTGGGCACTATACAATTACATTGCCAGAGGACATCCAAAACAAACTCCAGTAGCAACTGTGGGGTCATATGTACTGAAGGATGAACTGTTCTTAAGTAATGCTCTTAATAAAGATATCAGGCACAAACATGTTCCTCATTAACAGTAAAGGCATACTGGTGTAAGTTTTCATTCGTTTTTTCTTAGAAGGGAGGATGAGATGTTCCTTTATAGGTGCCTCCATTCTCCAGCTACCTCTGTTTCTCTTACACATTTTCAGGAAGGAAATAAAACATGTTTTTTGACTTTTTAGTATTTCTTAATGCCCTTCTTCCTAACGAATGATGGGGACATTGTGGAGTGAAAAATTGTTTTGATTTTTTTAGCCCCTTCAAGGTCTCCAATAATGGATTCCCTAACGCAGTGGTTCTCAATCTTCCTAATGCCACAACCCCTTAATAAAGGTCTTCATGTTGTGGTGACCCCCAATCATAAAGCCACTTTTGCTCCTACTTCATAACTATAATTTTACTACTGTTATGAATTGTAAAGTAAATATCTGATATGCAGAATGTATTTTCATTCACTGGACAAAATTTGGTTGGTACAAATATCCAATATGCCCAAATTGAATACTGGTGGTGGGAGGGGATTGATTTTGTCATTTGGGAGATATTAGTTGCTTTTATAGTTAACCTACAATCAAAGAGCATTCAGAACTCCACCAATAGTGGAATTGAACCAAACTTGGCATACAGGACTCCCATGATCAACAGAAAATACTGGAAGGGTTTGGTGGACATTAACCTTGAGTTTCGGAGTTGTAGTTCACCTACATCCAGAGAGCACTGTGGACTCAAACAATGATGGATCTGGAACAAACTTGGCATGAATATTCAATATGCTCCAATGTGAACACTGGTTGAGTTTGGGGGAAATAGACCTTGACATCTGGGAGTTGTAGTTGCTGGGATTTATAGTTCACCTACAATCAAGGAGCACTCTGAACCCCAGCAACGATAGAATTGGGCCAAACTTCCCACACAAAACAAATGATCACCAGAAAATACTGTGTTTTCTGATGATCTTTGGCAACCCCCTTGACACCGCCTCATGATTCCCCCCAGAGATCTTGACCCCCAGGTTGAGAAACACTGCCCTGGCTTTTCACAGTTCCTTGTTGTAGAATATACCGAGCTGGTGGTTGTTGCGTGCCTTCACGTCAACTCATACCTATAGTGACTCTATGATAGGATTCTCTTGGCAAGAGTTGCTATTGTCTAATCTTCTAAGGCTGGGAGAGTATGATTTACCCAAGGACATCCAGTGGGTGTCTCTAGCTGAGTGAGGATTCAGTTCTTAGTAGCCTGGAGCCCTAGTCCAGTACTCCAATCCATAAACTACATTGGGACACCAGAATAGCTACTAGTTCTTTGCCTATAAGCAAGGGTATTGACCAAAATAAGGCTAGGTTAAAACATGCATCATCAGTTATGAAGACTATGAAGATATACAAACAGATACACAGTGCTAAAGAAAAAAAACCTCATTATTTATACGTGAGAAAGAAGTTGGAGAGAACATTTTAGGTCTCAGGAACATTGACTATGATTTAAACTAATTAATGTTTCCCGTTTTATATTTATTGTGTTGTTTGGTTTTTTAAAGGAACTGCACAGCTTCAGAGAATAGATAAGTTATTTTGGGGTTTCTCCACTGCCACAAATGAGTGAAATTGCATAGCTGTACAAGATCTGCCCAAAATTTTCGAAAAGGGGGAAAGACAGTGTTGTGCATTGACCCTGGATAGATTGAGAGGAGTCATCTGTCAGTCATCTGATCAGTCAAACATGCATTATTATATATGATAATTCAGTAATTGAGCCATGGGTTGCCTACTGAACAGGTATTTTCTTCAATGTGTGTGATAAGGTCCATAATTGTAATGGAGGTTTTTTTGACTAATGTATAACTGGTACTCATGATTTTTATATGATGGCACAAAACCTTAAACATTCTTTTCAAAATATCTCTGAAAATGCCCTAGTAACATCTCAACCAGGCAGTAGAAAATCCTTGAATCGGAAACATTGCTCATTATACTACAAAGGGGGACAATGACTTTTGACCTCATCATACGATGGGCTGCAAGCATCCTAGAATGCTTGCAGCATAATTAATCAACAGAGCTCCACAAAGCCCATCGCATGATGGGGCTCTGTTGGTGAACTGGGGCGCAAGCGTCCCAAGAAGCTTGGCCCGGAACACAGGAAGCCTCCCATGTGCCATTAGGAATCACGGGGCTAGTGCAGGGGAAAGCATGGTGACACTTCCCTATAAGTGATGGGGAAGGGTTGCTGCTGGCGAGGTGGGGCGCAGGGTGCCGGGATTGCCTCGCTGTCCCGATGAGTCAACATGGAGGCTAGCAAATCAATCCAGGAAACATAACTTCGTTGCATACGAATTAAAAAAGAAAAAAATTGTAAGCATAGTAGGCTCTCTACTGTCATGGGGTTGGGGTGCAGGATACCCATAAAAGTGGAAACATTGGATTTTTAAAAACCACTCTTCTTTTAACCTTAGAGGACACCTCTCTTAGGGATCTGTAGGTCCTCTACTTCAACTCTATGACCAACTTTCACATCAGGTCTATAAAACAAGAAATGTAAACATATTGTATAGCATAATAAAGAGAGGAGGAAGGGGAGATTTGAAGTGTTTCTTGTAATACTTCTTATCGGGAATGAAGTGTTCTCATTACTCTAGTGACCAGGAAGCATTTTTATGAAAACAAGAACTGTGTACTGTAAACCAGTTGCTTGAAAACACCATCTCTATTTACACTTCCTGGTGTGGTATTTAAATGAAATGCTGGTGAAATTTATACAACACCAAAAGCAGTTCATTAGTGTCTCATTAGGCATGTTGTGACACTTGAGAACTGGGGGGATGGCTACTGCAAACAGAAATACAAGCCAAATGAGTCAAAACAAAGTAACACATTTTATACAAGCTGTAGAAAATTACATACCATTAATGCTATGTTAATATCAGGGGTCATTTTTAAAGATTCTAGATTTTTCATATTCTAGCATGAACAGTGCTTTACTCCGAGACTGCAGTAAACACAATAGTTAGGCTTGTTTTCAACCATATCTACATTGTAGAATTGATGTACGTAATTTGACATGACTTTAATTGTCACGGGTCAATGCTATGGGATCACCCAACTACAATACCCATTATTCCAAAGCATTGAGTCATGGGAGTTAAAGTGGTGTAGATTACTATATAGGCAAAATATAACCGTTGTAAGAAGTCCACACAATGTATGGCTGGTTTGATTGCTTCCACCAATGTATTTTAATGTGTTTATTGCTTTTATTATGTTTTTTTTAATGTTGTTTATATTTTGTGATGTGCTGTTCGGGCACGGCCCCATGTAAGCCGCTCCAAGTCCCCTTAGGGGAGATGGATGCGGGTTAGAAATAAAGTTATTATTATTATTATTATTATTATAGAAGCACTGTTTCCAGCTGTTAATCTGGCGCGGGGAGGTATCATTTACTCTGGAGCAGGGGTGTTCACACTTTTCCAGCATGCAAGCTACTTATAAAACAACCAAGTCCCAAAGACCTACCTACCCACTACTCAGACAGCCATAAAAGCAAAATATTAGGAAATTTATTTCAGTGAGAGCCATATAATACATTTTAAGACTGAATTCAACTAAATGTGAGTATAATAAGCCCCTGAACATTCCTCACAAATGGCATGGGAGCCATAAACACTGTGACTGTGATCTGCCTGGGATCTACCAGGATGCCCTTCGAGATCTACCAGGACACGCTTTGAGATCTACCAGTAGATCGCGATCTACCTAATGAGCCCCCCTGCTCTGGAGCTTTCAGGAAGCACCAGGGTAGCAATAGTAACAACAGTGTTTTCAAGATATGGACAGCGGCATCAGATCCAGTATTCACCTGTTAAATAGACCCATTTAATGAGATACAGCTCCCCAACTGAGTCTTGTTTGCAACATCCCCATCTACCATTTTAAGCAGTTTCAAACCTTTGACTTGGCCTGATTTTTATAAGAGTTATCTCCATAGAATGCAAAGGGTGAAATCCAGATTGGAAGGGATCCATTATAGAAAGGCAAGAAACAAAGGGAAAACATGCATGAACAGCATGTTCCAAAACTTTCGAGAGGAAATGCAACAGTGAAACAGGGTGATAATTAAAAAGTGAAGGAGGATCGAGTTCATGCTTCTTAAAAACTGGAGAAGCAGTAGCAATTAAACTCTGATTGAAAAGGACAGATTAATAATATGGAGAGGAGAAGGGAGAATAGCTGGGGCAGCAGTTATTAAGGGATCAAGACAACAGATAGAAGGATTCAAAGACTTCAATATATTGAATTATTTATTTATTTATTTATTTATTTAAAATAATATACCTCAACCTTTTCACTTTCAAAGAGGGACTCGGACCGGCAAACAGCAAGTATTCAATGCTAACATTTAAAATCTAAAACATCATAAATTTACAATAAAATTATCAAACACAAATACAATAAAAAGCTTTTCCCCAAAGTAAAATCGAGACCAACTCAATCCGTATATTCGGTCCGTATCTAGTGGTTAGCGACTTTAGTCGATTCGCGATCTCCTCCTTCATTCTGCGAAGGCCTCATTGCACAGCCACGTTTTCACCCACTTCCTAAAAATCAGGAGGGAGGGGTCAGATCTGATTTCATTTGGGAGGGAATTCCACAGCCGGGGGCCACCACATAAAAGGCCCTGTCCCTCGTTCCCACCATACGCACCTGCAAAGGTGGTGGGACCAAGAGCAGGGCCTCTCCAGACGATCTTAACACTCTTGACGGTTCATAGGGGAGAATAGGTTCGGACAGTTAAACAAGTCCGGATTCACCTAACAAGACAGAGGGTGGAGTAGGAAGCATAGAAGAAACAGACATTTGATATGTTAATTAATTTATTTTATTTTATACTTTATTTATATTCCGCTCTTCTCACCCCGAAGGGGACTCAGAGTGGATTACAGTACACATACTTTGCAGACAAACCCTACAGTTCAACATATGACATATAAGCATGTGACATTTATCACAATACAGAACAGTACATACATTTTGGCATTTAGACAAACAGAGGCAAACTTTCTGGCCACCAGGGGGAGCTGACGCATTCCTCATCACTCTCAGCGTTTCCTTCCAGCATCGCTTTGTTGTTTCTTCCGCATTCTTCGGCGATTCTTTATGGCCTCATAAATCGGTATAAATTTGCCTCCCCACTTTAATGTGGTACCTTTATATCCTACTTGACAAATGTAACTGTCTTTCGGGCTGCAAAGGTCGGCAGCAGGCTACACTTAAGGTCGAGAACCCACCTCAACCCAGGCAGGCCTCAAACTCATGACCTACTGGTCAGAGAGATCTTATGCAGCTGACACTTAGCCAGCTGTGCCACATTCCCGGTGCTGCTCCTGAGAAAGGCTGAGAAAGGCTCAGGAGCAGCAAGATTATAACAGATATAGTTTCAATTTTAGTATTAAAGAAAGTTACTAAATTACTGACATGCTTTCAGTCATCTACAGGTTAGGTTAAACAGAATATAGCATGGCTCACTAATACAGCACTATATAAAAACCATAGTACAATGACGGAACATGTATTGTACTCACAGATGTTCCAGACCTGGCAATCTCACATAGAAATTGTAAAAAAAAAAGGGTCTACAAAGCATGTCTGCCCAAATCTTCCAACCAATATGGGAGAAGGTTGATTAAGATTTACTGATAGATCTCTGGGTGACTTGCAGTATATTCCAAGTTATATAACAATCAACCAAATAGCTTCTTTTCCAGTACAGCCACATCTACAGGCCACATAATCCAAGGCCGATCCAGAATAGTAATACTCTGAATCAGTGCTGGAGGCAGCTATGCTGCCTGTCTCTGTCCTACAGTGGAGTAAAGTTTGACTATCCAGTTGTTTCAGACCCACTGGACAGTCGCCTTATCTTGCATGTCCCCATTTTCACTGTGGCCTGCTACAGAGATCCGGAAGCAAAGGTACCCTGGAGACCAAGAAGAAGAATGGGTCAACCCCATCTCCTTTTCCCTGGTCATGTGGACATCTTTTGTAATGTCAGCAAAGGCACACAGTGGTGGCCAGGCGCTCTCTCGAGCTCAGTGGCTGTCTACAGTGGCAATGGTTTGTCTCAGCAGGTCACAATCATACGTTCCAATGTTGAGCACTTTTCCCGGAAAGCTCTTTGAGAAATGAATGGCCCTGGGTTGAAAAGTCAGCCATCAACTCTATAAATGTATCATAGGTATTGCAGAGACTGATGCATATGGAATGAAACTGTTGGGGTTCTTGGTCGGGCGAAATACATCCATGTAATCATTTCCCAGAACCTTTCAGTGAACCTTGTAAAATATTGGCCATTTTACATGATGGAGTAGATGGATGTGACCTCCATTTATTTTTTGCATGATAAATAATTTTACGTGATTTAAAGCAGCCATTGCTTTCCCTTGCTGTCATGGAAATAAAGGAAATTAGTTTTCAGTAGCATTTTGGAAATGTAACCGCCACAACTGCCCACAAGCATGTAGCATTCATATCTCTTTAGGCAAAATAAATCAAGTTTAGGTGTTTTTTTTTGTAGCATTTTGGAAATGTAACAGCCACCGCTGCCTGCAAGCATGCAACAATCATATCTCATTGTGTAAAATAAATCAAGGTATTTCATTTGAACTTCTTTCAAGCTGCCTCCCTTCCCTTCCCCACATCAGGTTTAATTGATAGTCAGGGGAACGACCTGGAAACCTCTGAGTCACTGTGCTTAAGTCCTTTTATTTGTATGGATGTATAACAAAACGCTGGTGTGTCATTTGTTTAGATTATTCTTGCTCATATTTTTCAGAACAGGATAAATATTTTATGATGAAACATTTTCTGCCTGTATCTTTTTCACAGATGAGGAAATAAAAGTTGAGAAAAGTATGAAAGCAAAGACCAAAGGCCAGAGGTTAAAAGGGGATGAATAGAAAGAAAAATGGCAGCGAGTTGTTGTCGGTTTTTCGGGGTGTATGGCCATGTTCTAGAAGCATTCTCTCCTGATGTTTCACCTGCATCTATGGCAGGCATCCTCAGAGGTTTTACGGTCTGTTAGAAATAGGAAAACTTTTCGAATGAGATACTTCGGTCACTAGTTACTTCAATCAGTAATGGGACAAAAAGCAGTTGCTTTTTAGCCTGTAACAGCCATGGCTGCAATTTACCTCTATGGAATGAAATGGGTTGTCTGCTCACACATTATTAATGGTGCATGTTTGCATGCCATTACCTTCCCACCATAGCAGTACCTATTGATCTACTCACATTTGTATGTTTTCGAACTGCTAGGTTGGCAGAAGCTGGGGCTAACAGCAGGAGATCACCCTACTCCCGGATTCAAACCACTGACCTTTTGGTCAGCATGTTCAGCACTTTAGCAGTTTAACCCACTGTGCCACCAGGGGCTCAATGCAGTCATGCCAGCCACATGACTTTGGAGGTGTCTATGGACAACACTGCCTCTACAGCTTAGAAGTGGATATGAGCGCCACCCCACAAAGTCAGACATGACTAGACTTAATGTCAAGGGGAAACCTTTATCGTTGTATGTGTTTGTGCACACATATGCATGCAAGCGCTGATGCAGTCTGACCAAAGGAGATCCAGATGAGGAAAGTTTTGTTGTAGCCAGGAAGGATTGCACTGTAATGTCTTTTGCATTTTAATCAGAATTTCCAAGATACACTATCTGAAATGGCCACTTGGGAGAACCAGAGAGGACTTTTCTATATTTTCTAATGGCATGGTAGCGGTTATATTGGAAACTTCACAGCACATTAAGACCTTTGTATGGATGTTCCTAGGCAGATCACAGTTATCAAAATTGTGGATAATTCAGAACTCACTTAAAATAAGTAACTTTTGGTGCCAGCATAGCATACAGTTGTGTTGGAGGACCTAGAGATTCGTAAAGAGATTTACCAGGGAATCAGTCATTTATTTTATTAAGCTCCGTGATATTATCCAAGGGGCTCCCTGGTGGTGCAGCAGATTAAACCACTGAGCTGCTGAACATGCTGACCGAAAGGTTGGCAGTTCAAATTCGAGGAGCAAGATGAGCTCCCACTATTAGCCCACCTTCTTCCAAACAAGCAATGTGAGTATTTATTTATTATTTATTTATTTACATCATTTATACCCTGCCCATATCAGCCCAAAGGCGATTCAGGGAAGCGAACAATCCGCACAATTCGATGCCATTTTTAAAACATACATCAATCGAATAAAAACATATCATAGCAATATCTAAAACATCAAAACATTAAAACAATGAACAATAAAAAAAATTTTTTTAAAAACTGTGTTGTCATATTTTGTCCATTATCCGTTCCGTCATCTTTGTCATTCCTACGTCGTTTCCGATTCAGTGTCTAATTAAGCTGAAACTCCAAACGCTTGCTCGAAGACCCAAGTTTTCAATTTTTTTTGAAAGGTAAGGAGGGAGGGAGCCGATCTGATACCTGTTCAACAGAGTAGATCAATAGGTACCACTTCTGTTGGGAGCTAACAGAGCTCCATGCAGTCATGTTGGCCACAGGACCTTGGAGGTGTCTATGGACAACACTGGCTTTTTGGCTTAGAAATAGAGATAAGCAGCACCTCCCAGAGTCAAATACAACTCGATTTAATGTCAGTAGAAACCTTTACCTGTTGATGGATATTTGCTTTTCATAAAGGGGTCAATGACACAGGAGGCCAATGGGATTGGGGAAGTTGGCAACTTTAAACTCATAAAGGCAAATCCACAAATCTAACCTGACACTAACAAAGACATAATCATTTGCCCTACAAATGAACTGGTTTTGTTTAAGGATTATGATGGCTGCGGTATTGGATTCTCTCTGGGCTTATGCGAATCAGTATTTGTTTATTGCTTATTTGCTTAAAACCATTTATAATCTGCCTGTCCACCGAGGCAGCGTTTTACGTAAACCAATATGCAAAGAGCAATAAAAGAAACAAAACCATAAAAACCATATATAAAACAGCTCAGGCTTACAGGAGAAGAAATAAAATCAGATACGAGGGAGGAGGGGAAATATACAAGGCTTTCACAAAAGATCTTCCTATTAAGAACATGGAAAATGGCCACTATTAAACCCTCCTGATTATTTCTCAAACATTTCAGGGTCAAACTACATATGATACAGGATAATCTGAATTCTCTGTGTCTTTTTCTGTTAGGAAAAGCCTCTTTGGAGTATGTACAGAGATTTTGATTGCTAATATAACATGGGGACAAAAAGCTAAACATGCACTCCAAATTGTGACTCTCAGATCCAATGTCATCCCTTTAACTGCTTTGCAGCACAAAAATATATTAGAGAGAATTCCAATTATGGGATTTTCAGCTCCAAACGTGGAATATTAAATTTTTGGACTCTTGCAGTTCTTGCAGTTCCAGCGGAAATGCTAGCTAGGTAAAAGTAAAGGATTTTCCCTGACATTAAGTCCAGTCGTGTCCAACTCAGGGGAGTGGCGCACATCTCCATTTCTAAGCCGAAGAGCCAGCAATGTCCGTAGACACTCCAAGGTCATGTAGCCAGTATGACTGCATGGAGCACCATTACCTTCCCGCAGGAGCGGTACCTATTGATCTACTCATATTTGCATATTTTCGAACTGCTAGGTTGGCAGAAGCTGGGACTGACAACAGAAGCTCACACTGCTCCCTGGATTTGAACCTGTGACCTTTCGGTCAACAACTTTAGCAGCTCAGCGCTTTAATCCACTGCAACACCAGGGGCTCCCATGCTAGCTATTGTGGCTCAAGCATCTATATTACATAAACAAGTTTTAAACACTCTGCCTCAATACCTTATCTGGAATAACACACATTTGTTCATAATTACAAAGGGCCCTTCCAGGCAGGCCCTATATCCCAGGATCTGATCCCAGATTTTCTGCTTTGAACTGGATTATATGAGTCTGCACTGCCAGATAATCTGGGATAATCAGAAAACCTGTGATCACATCCTAAGATATAGGGCCTGTCTGGAAGAACCTTGAGACATCTGATAACTCCCAGGCCAATTGAGCAGTGAATCTATTCCAGGTTTCAGTCCATATTTCAAAGAAACTATTAAGAGTGTTCAGCACCTTGAATAACTCCTTTAAATTGTAGACTAAAATCCAGAGCAAATTCAGCAGCCATTTGCCCTTCCACACAGCCATATAACCCAGAACATCAAGGCAGATAATCCACAATATCTGCTTTGAATTGGATTCTTTGGGTCCACACTGCTATATAACCCAGTTCAAACCAGATTTTATACAGCTGTGTGGAAGGGGCGGAAGCCACCAGCTACCTCTAAGCTGAAGTTGATGTAGTTTGTACTTGTTGCTGTTTTGTTATTGTTGCTGCTGTGTGCCTTCAAGCTGACTCCAATCTTAGGAGGGCATGACTTGCTGGGGTTGCTGAGTGGGTTACCATAGGATTTTGAACCCTGATATCCCAGCCTCCAGTATCCAAACCACTATAGGACATTGGATCTTACATAGCTTATGTCTACATCAACACACATCTGGTTGGGTTGTTAGGCATTTATTTTTTAATTAAAAATTCCAAAGTAACATGAAGGACTTGTATCTCATCACAAGCAGTTTGATTTTCAAATGGGGACTATTGTCTATGGGAAATGGTAACTAGTTCTACTGTAAACCAGTATTCTGCAGCCAGGCAACATTGGAGTGTAGGCACGACGTATATGAATGGAGCAGGACACAAAGACTGGGAGAATCTTCTTCCCTCTAATGAGTTAGTGAAATGCAAACTGCTTTTACACTTGGACTCAGTATTCAGTAAATAAAATGAACTGAGGAGAAAGGCAGGAGGCGAGAAGAAAAAGAAGCACAGACGTCCTCTGCTTTCACTGCCCCAGTGCCAGTTCTGGGATCTTTGAATGCACTGGTGGGAACATGGCACTGAGATGGCGCTGGTGCTTTCTCCTCTTCATGGACATCACATAGTCTCCTTTGAGCTCTATACACTTTGTCCAACGTTTCTCCATTTTTTTATCCCTTCCAAAAAAATAAGATTTGTCGAGTTCATCAAAATAGGTATTTCTTTGTGAGATAATTTCATTGTTGGAGTCAAATCTCTTTCTGCCGAGCCATTTCTTCAGGTTTGGAAACAAGAAATAGTCACTCGGAGCTAAATCCAGAGAATAGGGTGGATGAGGGAGCAATTCGTATCCAAATTCATGGATTGTTGCCATGAAAACTGCACGTGTGCACCCTTGCATTGTCCTGGTGCAAAAGAACTTTTTTCTTGGCCAAATGCGGTCTTTTTTTCCCCAAATCCTCATTAAATCGACCCAATACATTGGCATAACATTCGCCATTGATTGTTTTACCCTTTTGAAGATAGTCAATGTGGATTATACTGCGTGCATCCCCAAAAAAATGGTCACCATGACTTTATTGGCTGACAAACCCACCTTGGCCTTCTTTGGCGCCGATTCACCCCGTGAAACTCACTGTTTTGACTGCTGTTTGGTCTCTGGTGTGTTGTGGTGGATCCACGTTTCGTCCACGGTTATGAAATGGCGCAAAACCTCGTCCATATTGCGGTTGAACAACGCCAAACACTCCTGCGAAATTGTCACACGATTGCGTTTGTGGTCGATTGTGAGCACCCATCTTGCGGAAAGCTTTCTCATACCCAAGTGATCATTTAAAATTGAAACCACTGAGCCATGTGAGATGCCTATGGCTTCAAAATCTCTCACCCTTTAAATGTCTGATCGGCCAACACCATATTGTGAATTTTTTCAATTGTTTCGGGTTTAAAGACCTCAACTGGGTGTCCAGAACGTTCGGCATCTTCCATGCTTGTACGGCCACTACGAAATTCAGTAAACCACTTTTTTACCATTAAATTGATGGTGCACAGTCCCCATATATTTATCAAGCTTAGCCTTGGTTTAAGTGATGGTTTTTTCTGCAAAAAATAATGCTTAATGAGCACACAAAATTTACTTTTTTCCATTTTCTTCTCAAATCACGCGGTAGTCTGTCAGTGCTATCAATGGCTGTCAAACACAAACTAAATGACGCAGCTTGTTCAAATTTTGACAGGAGTCAACTGACAGATGCCTGTTGACAGGAGGAGTGTTTCCCTTTCAGTTAAGAGGTGGGAAATTCAAAAGGTCACAGACTTATTGATCCGCCCTCGTACCAAGGACAATAGGCAAAAGTCTGTTTGTGTCATATGACAGGCTCCATGATAGGCACAATTTGTCTTTGAAATATTTTAGAAGTGTGTAGAAATGGGGAATGAGGGGCTTGCGTGTGATTAAGTCCTATTCAGTTATAGACCAAATATTCTAATTTAAGGTAAAAGTAAAGATTTTCCCCTGACATTAAGTCTAGTTGTGGGGTGGTGCTCCTCTCCATTTCAAAGCCGAAGAGTCGGCATTGTCTGTAGACACCTCCAAGGTCATGTGGCCGACATGACTGCATGGAGCGCCGTTAGCTTCCTAATGGAGCATCACCTATTGATCTACTCACATTTGCATGTTTTCGAAGGTTGGCAGAAGCTGGGGCTAACAGTGGGGGCTCACACCTCTCTCCGGATTCGAACCTGCAACCTTTTGGTCAACAAGTTCAGCAGCTCAGCAGTTTAACCCACTGCACCACCGGGGCAATCCTGAGATCTGCAGCCTAGGGAAGAGTGTTTACAATTCTCTGACAAGCTCCAGTGCCTCACTAAATGTCAATCCCCAAGATTGTACAGGAAAGAGCCATGCCCCTTAAGTGCTATAATTCCATGTTGTGAGTGACCCAAAGGCTAATTTTCTGCCCATACCCTATGTAGACTGTTCAAAGTGCCTGACAACTAAATCAAAGTAGTTGAAAGTTAAGGTTGGAAACAATATTCTCAGTGATTTATTTTCCTGGTAGAAATATGGATTTTCCAATAGTCAGGAAACACCAGCAAGAAGAATAGATCATTGAGACTTTTGCCCAGTTTTCTCCCAGTTTGTAAATATCCCAAAGTGTGAGAAGGAATTATTCTGCTAAAAAATTGCATATGTGGCTATTTGTAACAATTTTTATTTCTTCGGAATTAAAAAGTCCCATATTTATTTCTCCACAGAATCCTGGACTATTTCAGAAAAGTTGATTTTGGAGAGAATACAGCGGGGATTTCTTTCCCTCTGAGGTTTTATTGTGCAAACAAATTCTGAAGCCTATTTAAAGGACAAATTGACTCTACTATATGTGGAATTTCCTATTGTAGGTGTTTATTATAAATTGGTTCAATGTGGCCTTTTTTTGAAAATGTAACAAAATTCACAAATGTCTTCATCAATCTAATTTTAAAAAGAACCTGAAGGGTTTAAGGGGAAAAAACAAATGTGGAAGAGAGCAAAACTGGGAGATCCAGCTAAACCTATTTGTTTTGCAAATAAGTGGCGGACCATCGTGAGCTTAACTTGCAGCATGCTTGGTCTATGCAAACAATCTAAGCTAACCCACATCCAGGTCCCCTTACCATCCCTGCCATCAAACCAGGCTTTGCCCTCTGCAGTGGCCAAAGCAGAAAAGGGACCATACATCAGTCTATGATTCAAGTTGGCTCTTTTGATAATGATGTTTTTCAAAGCATGGTTATAAGTAGTTGCTATCTTTCTTTAGCAAACTCTGGGTCAGGAACATGGAGCATAGTGTAATGAGGGTAATAAAACACTGTCTCTCCATGCCATTTGCCAATAATTGCAAGCCTACCATCTGACAGAGCTTATAAACATTGGGTTATTGTTGTTGTTGTTGTGGTGGTTGTTGTTGTTTATACTATAGCTACCAGAATCTCCTGGCTTAAAATTCTATAATACCAAAAATTAACTTTTTCAGGTTCTTCTGCAGTATTGCTTTTTGCCTCAAACAAGCCTTTACACCAGGGGTGGGCAACCTACAGCCCGCGAACCAGATGCGGCCCGGCAGCTGATTCTGTCCAGCCCGGGGAGAAGGGCATCGGGGGCGAGGCCAAGAGGAAGGGGTGCCGCTGCCGCCATCCCATCGTGGGCTCTGTGGGGCCTGTGTTGGCAGACAGGCTGGAGGGGCGGTGGCTTTGGAGTGCCTGCCATCCCTGGAGGCGATCCGGGCCTGCAGCGGGAGCACTCGGCAATCTGCGGGGGGCTGATCTCTCTGGTGACCCGGAAGACTTGATCGTCTTCCGGGTCGCCAGGGCCGTCAGCCACCTCCGATCGCCGACTGCTCCCCCTGCAGGCCCGGATCGCCTCCAGGGATGTCAGGCACTCCATAGCAGGGTGATCAGCTGGGGAACGGTGGGGGCGAGAGCGGGCGGGGGCCTGCAGCCTCCGATCGCCTGCTGCTCTGTTCACCTCTGCTGCAGCGGCTGGGTCCGCTTTGCCATCCTCTGGGCTGGGTCCATTGGGCCATTCCATCTTGGTTCGCACCTTGTCTTCGTGAATTTTATTTTATTTTATTTTAGTGGTTTTTATTATTATTTTATAATAATTTTATAATAATAATATCATAATATAATAAATAATATAATATAATGTTATATTATATTATAATTCCAATATATTATAATGTCTATATATATACTATAATATAATAATTATGATATTAATACTAATAATATATGAATATTTCTTGATATATTAATATGTTAATATTAATGATGTGTAATATATAGTAAATATAGTAAGTAAATAAATAAATAATGTAGATTAGAATGTAGTTCTGCCTTATGTGTGGCCCTCCATAATATTTTCTGGCTCTCGTGTGGACCCTTGGAAAAAATAATTGCCCACCCCTGCTTTACACCCTACATATAATGAAATGTGTAGTTTGACCCAAGAGATTTAGTAACTTTATGGTGGGGTTTGTGATCTCCCCCCTCCCTTTTTTTCTTGCTTGCATTCCTGTTTTACCATGTCTCCTGAATACGAATCTTCACTTAAAGCACCTGTCCATTCTAATATTGACTCCTATTGTGTTTCAGAAATGGAAGTTCATGTGAGTGTTGATGTAAATTCACTCACTGACATGTTTCTGCTTCAGTGCAAATCTATAATGGTAAAGAGGAGAGCTTCAAGGGGAAATAAGGAGTGTTACGCCATATACTTCTGGACAGGACTTGTTTCAGCTTTCATACAATGTTTAATATTTCAGTCATCTACAAACTGCTAGTTAGGAAGAAGAAAAGAAGGAGGGAGAAGAAAAGGAAGAGGAAGAAGAAGATAATTATTGTTGCTTTATTTCGTCACTTCCTGAGACAAGATATAAAACTTCTGTTTTTGTACTGAACTTAAGAGTATACTTTCTTTGTGATTCCTAAGGCTAACAAACAATATACCTCCTTGCCACTTTGTATGATGCATATTGTTTGTTAAATATATTGCCCCCATTTAATAATAGTTCCCTCATCATCATAGATATAGTATGCATATAGCCTTTTAAACATAAAAGCGAACAAAAAAATCCATGCAGAAAATAATTGCAATGCATATTAAAGCATCATAGAAATAAACAATAATTGATTATAAAGTATCAGTGCCAATAATTATTTTAAACATTTTATTCAGATTTTAAAACGAATTCCGAAGAAAGTGGGGGAACTAATCAAAAAAGGGAAAGAGAGAAGATAATGTACCTGGATGATTAATGTAGGCTAGGCATATACATTAATAATACTATGGGGACTCAGCACCATCAATTTCAATGGTAAAAAAGTGGTTTACTGAATTTTGTTGTGCCTGTACAAGCACGGAAGATGCCGAACGTTCTGGATGCCCAGTTGAGGTCTCTACACTTGAAACAATTGAAAAAATTCACGATATGGTGTTGGCTGATCAGAGACTGAAAGTGCGAGAGATTGTGGAAGCCATAGGCATCTCACATGGCTCAGTGGTTTCAATTTTAAAGGATCACTTGGGTATGAGAAAGTTTTCCGCAAGATGGGTACTGTGTTTACTCACAATCAACCACAAACGCAAACGTGTGATAATTTCACAAGAGTATCTGGCATTTAACCGCAGTGTGGACGGGGTTTTATGCCAGTTCGTAACTGTGGACGAAACGTGGATCCACCACAACACACCAGAGACCAAACAGCAGTCAAAACAGTGGGTTTCTTGGTGTGAATCAGCGCCAAAGAAGACCAAGGTAGGTTTGTCAGCCAATAAAGTCATGGCGACCGTTTTTTGGGATGCACGCGGTATAATCCACATTGACTACCTTCAAAAGAGTAAAACAATCAATGGCGAATATTATGCCAACTTATTGGGTCCATTTAATGAGGATTTGAAAAAAAACAACCATATTTGGCCAAGAAAAAAGTTGTTTTGCACCAGGATAATGCAAGGGTGCACACATGTGCCGTTTCCATGGCAACAATCCATGAATTGGGATACAAATTGCTCCCTCATCTGCCCTATTCTCCAGATTTAGCCTCAAGTGACTATTTCTTGTTTCCAAACCTGAAGAAATGGCTCGGTGGAAAGAGATTTGACAGCAACAATGAAATCATCTCACAAACAAATACCTATTTTGATGACCTCAACAAATCTTATTTTTGGAAGGGATAAAAAAATTGGAGAAACGTTGGACAAAGTGTATAGAGCTCAAAGGAGACTACGTTGAAAAATAAAATGATTTTATGTGTTTCATTCAAAAATTCACAGATTTAATGATTCACCCTCGTATAAACTAAGTAATGCTTATTCTGGTGGGACATGATCCCCTGTCAGAGTAGTTATGTTGGTTTGGAGGCCAACAGTTTGTATACACAAGGGCCAACGAAAAGGGAGGAGGGGTTGTTGGTCTCACCTTCCTCAAAGGGCAGAAACTATTTATTTGCTCCTATGTGTAAAAGGACAGCCATATGCGTCTCAGGCATAACTCTATGACCAGTAAGTATTCAGGAACTGAGCCCAGAAGTCTCCGGCCTTCTTTCTACATCTAGCACAAGGTCATTGCCCAAAGAGGTATAGGATACCTCCTACCACAACATTTTTAAAAGCACTTATGATAAATTGGTGATTATCCCAGAATCATCCAACAACTTCTGGAAGGCAATACAATCCACACCCTTGTCTTATATAGACATCAAAAGGTGCTGTACTTGTAGGTATTGTGTTACTATATTCAATAATAAATGACACATTGCACTGTTGAAAATCGCAGCAATTCTTGATCTGATCCTATCAGTTGGTTTAATGTATAAATCCCAAAGTCATCAAATTTGTTTCATAAAATGAACTGTCTGACAGTTTTAAGTTTTAAATGTAGTTGTGTTTTCATGATTTAATTGCTAGCTGTGTGTTATTATTGTTTTACGTTAGGTTTTTATGTATGTGAGGCATTGAATTTTGCCATATATGTGTTAGAAAGCGCTTTGAGTCCCCCTGCCCCCCAAACAGTATACAAATGAAGTAAATAAATAAATCCTCCACCTTGTGCAACTGTGGAGCAGAACAAACAACTCTGCACCTGTATGCTTGTCCGCAATGCCCTGCCTCATGTACAGAGGAAGAATTGTTTAAAGCTACAGACAATGTGGTTGTTGTTGCCCAATTTTGTCTAAAATTACTTAGTTGCTTGTGCTTCTTCTATTTTTATCAGTTTTATACATTTGTATGCAATGCTTTTGACATGAAACAAAAAAGTGTTCTTAGTAGATATACTAAGGCACACTGCCTGCAGTACTGGGAGAAATATATATCCATCATGTCTAGGAGTAGCATCACTAATGGGTATATGAGAGGTGAGAACCATTTGGGGTGAAGGACTGACACCAAAATTACTGTCTGTAAAAAAATTGTGCAGTGATCTAGTGGGAATTCTTTTATATAAAAATAATATCCTTGTAGTTACAACCACAAAAATATTTATTTTTCACAAGTCCAGTGCTAAAACTCTATGCTAATTTATATTTTGAATTTTCTAATGCTCATGCACCCTTATGAGAACTGTCATTATTAACAATTACAAACACATTTCAAATCATATAGCTTGTTTGCATGTTCTATGAACACATCCTGTTGTTTTTGACTCTGTTGGTTGATTTTGTTAATTTTTCTTGTAGGTTAGCTACATTATTGTAGTATGGTCTGGCACAAGAAGAGGTCTATGGGGATGACACCACAAGTTACTGCTCATGGTGACACCAATCCTAGTGTTTATAACAGTGGTTCCCAAAGTGGGTGGTACCACCCCCTGGTAGGCGGTGGGGCGATCTAGGGGGGCGCTGGAAGGCCCAGGAGAATTTGGGGGGTGCTGAACCCCTGTAAGAGGGCGGTGGGGCGGTGGCGTGGGTCAGGTGACAGGCTACTATCCATCTCTGTGTGTGTGTGTCTCTCTCTCGTCTTCCCTACTCCTGCTCCCTCCTCCTCCT
Organism: Anolis apletophallus; assembly: GCA_030556195.1. NCBI lineage: Eukaryota > Metazoa > Chordata > Lepidosauria > Squamata > Anolidae > Anolis > Anolis apletophallus. The sequence continues at coordinate 97,374,701 of JARBWK010000006.1, read as the reverse complement.
CTCGCCAAGCAAGGGTTACTAATAATAATAATACCTTTGGGGTTCCCTTCCAACTGGTTGAGTCTTATAACAATAATAATAATGTCCTTCAACATATTTAGTGGAACATGGATTCAGTGCGGTAACCAATTTATTAACAAAAAGAAACCGATTGCAAAATAGTCAATCGCGATGATTTGAGATTACTGCTGACGAAAATAGAGCCGAGGATTACTAGATTGGAAGCAGCATACCAGCTTCATCCTTCTCATTAAGATTATTTTGAATGTTTTAACTTTTTTTGTATTACCTTTCTATTCTAAGTTCAATAAATAGTTTCATAATTTCAAACTTCAATGTTTCTAATTTACAACTTTCTTTATTATATTTTACGAAAAAGGTAGAAATATTAATACATATATCTTTCTGTTTAATTGCTATTAGAATTTTAAAAAATTAATTTCTAGAGGGGCGGTGAGTAAAAAATTTCTGGAAAGGGGGCGGTAGGCCAAAAAGTTTGGGTCTATAAGGTTCCATCCTCTATGGATTTGTCCAATGTACTTTCAAAACTGCCCAAGTCAGTAGACTTTCAAGAATCCGTATAAAAACAGGCACTAAGAGCACTAGAACCCATCATCCATGAACAGCTTCCCAGTTCCACAAAGACACCCTCATGGAGATTGTAAAAGTCATCATACTGAAATTAGACATGCAAGGCAGGAAAACCACCAGTCTCTATGGACCCTCTGTAATGGTTGCACTGCGATGGAAAGGTGGTGATAGTCTTTACTTGAGAGTAGACTGGACTGTGTCTGCCTTCTTCATGCAAAAAGAAAAACCACAGGAAAGAATGTACCTTGGTGTGTTTACACAGGTGAGTTAAGGGGTGGATTGAAAAGAATGTCAGCAGCTGTGCAGAAAATAAGAGACGTGAATTATGACAACATCCCTGCTTTCAATACTGTGCTATTTAATATACACATTGGAAAAAGCTGAATACAGCACTGGTGAAAGGTGAATAGCATGCTAGGATGACAGGTACAGAGTTCAACATTCTTCTCTAACTTGAGGAAGTAGACCTTTAGCTGTGGTGGTGGTGGTACAAGACCTCTCCTTACCAGCTATGTCCAATAAATCACAGAATTGATTGATAAGGGTCATGCTATGGTCAAAACTAAACAACCTGATAGGCCCCAACATCCTCAGGTAGAAGGATTATTTCAGCATTCATCGTAAGATGTGTTTTTTCAGCCAAAGCTCAATAAAAATATTTTGGATGGACTAATTCCATTCACTAATTTTAGTTGGAGTAGATCCATTGAATCAATAGAGTGTACACAAACTGACTGGAAGATTCTGGGAGTTGTTGTTCCAAAATTGTTGTTGTGAATTACTTTCTTTGGTCATCTTGTCAATGGGAGACCTCTAAGGTCTCCAGATCACAGTTCTGCTCAGGTCTTACAAACTCAGGACTGTGACTGTCTTTATTAAGTCAATCCACTTGCAATGCTGCCTTCTTCTTCTTTTTTACAGGCTTCCACTTTTCCCAACATTATCTCCTTTTCTAGTGAGTTACGTCATCCTGTGACGTGTACAAAATATAACAAATGTAGTTTAGTATTTTGGCTTCTAGTAAGAGTTTAGGCTAGCTTTGATCTCAGACCCATTTACTGTATATATTTGAGTATAAACCTAGTTTTTCAGCCCGTTTTTTAGGCTGAAATATCTCCCCTCGGCTTATATACATTTATTTACGGTCAATGACCAGCACCAAGGAATGTACAAATGTTGGAATAAGAACATATACATGTTGGAATAAGAACATATACATTTAGACATTAAAAACAATGTCAAAAACAAAGTTAGAACCCAATATTGAATATGATAGTTAAAACAGTATTAAATATTTATATGCTAAAATGACAATGGTAAAAACTGGAGTAAATATTAAAGCTCAAGTCATTTATTTACTATTTTACTCTGTTTATTATAATCATTATTATTGCATTTACATTATTTTAATCTATTATTAGTATTACATTTATTATTTTACTCTATTATTGTTGTTACATTTATTATTTTATTCTATTATTACTGTTCATTATTTTACTATTATTATTTTATTACATTTATAATTTTATCTTAAATATTGGAAGGATACAGTTTAGTTTGATCAGAAAATATTTTTATTTTTGAAAACGGACTGATGGCTCAATTAATGCAATTTTATTGGTATCTATTTTTATTTTGAAATTGACTCGTAGCTGCTGCATTTCTCATCCTACGTTTCCCCAGTTTTTTGTGGTAAAATTAGGTGCCTCGGCTAAGCTATAGTTGGGTCAGCTTATACTCGAGTATACTGTATATGGTATTTATCTGTTCAAACATCAGATGGTTCAAACTTTAGTTTGAGCACAAAATAGCCTAAGTATGAAATATATGTGAGCTTCTGTCCAAGAAGGCCATACATGAGCAGACGTCCATTTCTGAGGAAGTCTAATGTTCTGTGGATGGTTAGAAGTCCAATACTTTACCGCATGGATGATTAAACCCAAGCCTGCAATGCCATATGATCTGTCATCCTCATTTCCAGAGACACAAAGGACTTCTACAGAGAGGGAAACAGAAAAATTAGTTGTTTTGTGAATGAAACACTGCCCCATATTCTTTGGGCTGAAGTCAAATGAACATAGAAATGGCCGAAATCCAGGTTTCACTTGCATTCTTGGGTCCCTTCCACACAGCTAAATAAAGCAGCATGGACTCAGATAATCCAGTTCAAATCAGATATTGTGGGATTTTCTGCCTTGATATTGTGGGTTATATGACTTTATGGAAGAGCCCCAGGTCTGCAAACAAGGTATCCCTGCTGGCATAAGAAGTAAGATCTTCTGACATCACTTATTTTATGACAGTCACTCATTTACCACATTTGGGGAGCATTCAGCATAGAGCAACATGCTCCAAATTTAAAAGTTATTAGGAAAGAAGAGGAAGGTTGTGTATTGGATGTCACACAGTACTGTTGGGGACCATTTGGTTCAGGGGTTTTGTCTGAAATTTAAAGGAGCTATCCAAGTGCTGAATTCCATCTCCCAAACTATCAGATTTTCGACCATAAGACGCACTTTTTCCTCCCAAAGTGGGAGGAAAAATCAGCCGCCTTATGGTGCGAATATGCAGGCGGGGGAGGGGGCGCTGGAGCAGAGGGAGGGAGGGCGGCAATATACTCACCCTGTCGCCGCCTCTCCTCTTCTCTGGTCCGTTGCGGCAGCGGAGGGACGCTGGTTCGCCGCCATCTGCCTCCTTTTGCTTCCCCCACCTTTGCTTCCCTCAAGGAAAGGGCGGAGGAAGCAAAGGAGGCGGAGGAGGAGCGAACCGCGTCGCGCCACAGCTGACGCAACGCGGTTTGCTCTCCCTTCGCCTCCTTTTGCTTCCCCGCCCTCAAGAAGGGGCGGGGGAAGCAAAGGAGGCGGAGGAGGAGCAAACCGCGTCGCGGCCACAGCTGACGCAACGCGGTTTGCTCTCCCTTCTCGCCTCCTTTTGCTTCCCCGCTCAAGGAAAGGGCGGAGGGAAGCAAAAAGGAGGCGGAGGAGGAGCAAACTGCCGCGTCACAGCTGACGAACGCGGTTTGTTCTCCCTTCGCCTCCTTTTGCTTCCCGCCCTCAAGGAAAGGGCGGAGGGAAGCAAAGGAGGCGGAGGAGGAGCAAACCGCTGCCGCCACAGCTGACGCAACGCGGTTTGCTCTCCTTCGCTCCCTTTGCTTCCCGCCTCAAGGAAAGGGCGGGGGAAGCAAAAAGGAGGCGGAGGAGGAGCAAACCGCGTCGCGTCACAAAGGCCGCAACGCGGTTTGCCTCCTCTCGCCTCCTTTTGCTTCCCGCCCTCAGGAAAGGGCGGAGGGAAGCAAAGGAGGCGGAGGAGGAGCAAACCGCGTCGCGTCACAGCTGACGCAACGCGGTTTGCTCTCCCTTCCTTTCCTTGCTTCCCCCGCCCTCAGGAAAGGGGCGGAGGGAAGCAAAAGGAGGCGGAGGAGGAGCAAACCGCTGCCGCGTCACAGCTGACGCAACGCGGCTTGTTCTCCTCGCCTCCCTTGCTTCTTCCCGCCTCATGAAAGGGCGGAGGGAAGCAAAAGGAGGCGGAGGAGGAGCAAAACCGCGTCACGTCACAGCTGGGAACGCGGTTTGCTCTCCCTTCGCCTCCTTGCTTCCCCCGCCCTCAAGGAAAGGGGCGGAGGGAAGCAAAGGAGGCGGAGGAGGAGCAAACCGCGTCATACACAGTTGACGCAACGCGGTTTGCTCCCTCCCTTGCCTCCTTGCTTCCCGCCTCAAGGAAAGGGTGGGGGAAGGAAAGGAGGCAGAGGGCGAGCCGAACCAGCGAGCCCCTCTGAGAAGACGCACTGGATGATAAGACTAACCTAGATTTTAGAGGGGAGCGAAAATATTTTTTTCCTATTTTCCTCCTCTAAAATCTAGGTGCGTCTTATCATCCGGTGCGTCTTATGGAGCGAAAAATACGGTAGTTCATCTAAATTTATTTATTTATTTATTTATTTACAGTATTTACTCACCAAATGGCCAGGAAGAACCCTAAATTGGTACTGTACTTATTTACTGTCTGATCTTGACAAAAGGGTAACGGAACAGGTGGCCAAATTTCCCTTTGCAGCGGCAAAAAGCCGCAAGTGCTTCATTAATAACCTGTAAACACTAAGAGTGTAACAAAGAGTACTCAGAACACTTACTATTAATTGGCAATCAGTTCCTGTTTTAAATTATAAAGACAGTCATTCAACCGATAGCGAACTGTGACACTTGTTCTTATTAATCATAACCCAAATGCAATGTTATTAATTTCTTAAATGTTGTATTCTATGGTTCTATTTTCACCTGACTTAGCCGATGGTTTGTTGACCGAAATAAAGGCTACTGACTGACTGAGTATTTATATACCACCTTTCTCACCCCTGAGGGGACTCAAAGCGATTTACACATAAATAATGGAAAAATTCATTGCCTTACATTGGGCACCAATACAATGCCAATACAAACAATTACAATAGTAAAACCACAATAAAACATTAATTATAATTAAAACAATACATTAACAAGCATTAAAACAATAAAACAGTCTCATCAGTCGAATCACTGTTCCAGTCAATGTCCCTCTAAAATGCTACATACATCTACTGTCCGAAGGCCTGGTCCCAGAACCATGATTTTAATTTTTTTTCTAAAAGCCAGGAGGGAGGGAGCAGATCTTACCTCATTTGGGAGTGTGTTCCATAGTCAGGGGCCACAGCTGAGAAGGCCCTGTCTCTTGTCCCCACCAGACGCATTTGTGCTGTTGACGAGAGTGAGAGCAGGGCCTCCCCGTATGATCTTAGATTACAAGGTGGGACGTAGGGGTGGATGCGTTCGGACAAGTAAGCTGGGCCAGAACTGTATAGAGCAGGGGTCGGGAACCTTTTTGACTCAGAGAGCCATGAAAACAAAATATTTGGAATTTTATTTCAGTGAGAGCCATATAATATATATTATATATTTTAAGACTGAATTCAACTAAATGTGAGTATATACATACATACAATGAGAAAAGGATTCCCCCGGCAGAATGATGGGACACTTCAGACCTGGCTCTGCAAAAGGCATGTTCAGGACTCTGGGAAGAAAGAGAAGACAGAAGGAAGGGGGAAAGAAAGAAAGAAAGAAAGAAAGAAAGAAAGAAAGAAAGAAAGAAAGGAAGGAGGGAGGGAGGGAGGGAGGGGGAGAGGAAGAAAGAAAAGAAGAACAAACTATGGAAAAGGCAGAAAAGAAAAGCAGGAGAGAGACAAGGAGGAGAAAAGAAAGAAGGAAATGGGAAGGGAGGAATGGAAAGGGTGGGGAAAAGAAAGGAAAGGGAGTGAGGAAAAAGTAAAGTAATGAAGGGAAAAGAAGAAAAGAAAGGAGAGAGAGAGGGCCCCAAGAGCAGCGGGGAATGAGGAAGAGGTGGCAATGGCAGCGCGGGAGCAGCAGTCGTGGCGCATTTGCGTCACTCCTCCCTGCTGCATGCTGGGAAACCGAGGCCCGGGCTGCTCTGGAGAGCCAGATGCAATAATAAAAAGAGCCACATTTGGCTCCCGAGCCGTAGGTTCCTTACCCCTGGTATAGAGCTTTATAGGTCAAAACCAGCACTTAAATTGGGCTCGGAGATGGACCGGCAGCCAGTGGAGCTGGCATAGCAGTGGGGTGGTATGCTCCAGAATGAATTATTATTCCAGTGTTTTAGTATTATCTACCTACTGGATACGTCACCAAACAAAACAATAGACAGCAGCCCTGCCAAAAGCATACAAATAAATACAGGGGGAAAGTGTTATTTGCATTTCACCATCAACATGTGGCTGAACCGAATAGTTTCTTAATAAAAATATATAATGGTAACCACTACACCCAAACCACTGGATGTCTCAGCATGACCAAGAACATATAATCTGGATTATCATTAGCCAATATGAAAATCCACACCATCGGCTTTGAACTGGATTACATGAGCCTACACTGCCATATAATCCAGTTCAAAGCAGATAATCTGTGTTTTATATGGCAGTGTAGATGGGACCAAAGAGATAGCGGCTTCTCTACACTACAGCACAGCTGTATTTTCAATGGTGAGTACAGATGCCAGGGTGTAGTGAATTACAACTCGGAAGACCAAGGTATGAATTCTTGCTCTGCCCATTAAACACACTGGGCTACTTTAAGCAAGGCTCTGAACAAATTTTGTCAAGAAACCCACATGATAGGTTTGCGTGAGGGTCGCCATATGTTGGAGATAACACGAAAGCACACAACTACAATACAGAAGAAAGTGGCAGGTTCATCAACCTTCATGGATAATAATAATAATAATACTTTATTTCTAACCCGCATCCATCTCCCCGGAGGGGACTCTGAGCGGCTTACATGGGGCCATGCCCGAACAACACATCACAAAATATCAACAACATCGAAAAACAATAAACACAATAAAAGCAATAAACACAATAAAATACATCTGTGAAAACACAACAGCACAGGTGAGTCTAAAACGGAAATGACAGGTCGGGCCACATGAACATATAGAATGTTTAAAAACTTGGGGGAGATAACTGGAGCAGAGTCGAAACACAAAGGGTCACATAGGGGAAAAAGGTCTCGCAGAAACGGGGGCATTTGGGGAGCTTAATCTCCGAAGGCCAGGTGGAAGAACCAGGTTTTCAATTGTTTTCTGAAAGATTCCAATGAGGAGGCATTCCTGATCTCTCCTGGGAGGGAATTCCAAAGACGGGGGGCCACAGAAGAGAAGGCTTTTTCCCTAGTGCTCACAAACCGAGCTTGTGAGACTGGCAGGGGCGAAAGGAGGGCCTCCCCTGATGAGCGAAGGGCTTGGGCTGGTTCATGGGAGGAGAGCCGGTCACAAATGTAGGCGGGTCCCAAACCGTTTAGGGCTTTATAGGTAATCACCTGCACCTTGAATTGGGCTCGGAAAATAAACAGCAGCCAGTGGAGCTCTTTAAACAAGGGGGTCGACCACTCCCTGTAACCTGCCCCAGTTATTAATCTGGCAGCCGAGCATTGGACAAGTTGAAGTTTCCGGGCCGTCTTCAAGGGAAGCCCCACGTAGAGCGCATTGCAGTAATCCAATCTAGAGGTAACCAAGGCGTGGACCACCATGGTCAAGTCAGACTTCACAAGGTATGGTCGCAGTTGGAGCATGAGGCTCAATTTCTTATGCACAAATTCTATAATTTTTTCTGGGCCTTGTGCAAAAATCAGTCTTGGCACAGAAGGGGAATGGCCACTAGTTCCCAGTATGCACAATTTAGACTTATGCCGAAGCCAGCTTCAGTCATGAACTTCACAAGCTGCCAAAGTCTTAATACCTTCAGGGGTCTAACCACTTAACTGACAAAACATTTGTGAAGGAATAGGTATGAAACACATGAGTAAAAGTATCAAATATCCCTAAAACATATGTGGATTAAGCTGGTGAAAAGGTGAAATTTCTCTTCCTGCTGAGTGAATGTGCTATTTTTCTTGGAAACTAGACTGCAGGCTTTTTGTGAGTGTGTGTGTGCTTTTTACACAGGTTGACAAAAGACAAAGTTGATTTAGCTTGAATGCATTGACATCTTAAAAGCCTTTCTTTGTGGCATCTCAACTTGCACATCAACAATTAGGCTGTTTATATGGGGGCCTTTCCCTCTGTTTGCTTGACTTTATGGCATGGCGTGTTGATATGAAATTAGACAGCACACTTTTCTGCTCCTAAATGCTTTCCTTGGATGGGAATCTTTACAATGCGGGACTAATCTTTCTTGACTGATCGTTTATTAGCATGGATGACAATTTAAACCCCTCATAGACTGTGTTAATCCATCACCTGGCTTTATGATACATATTTTACTTTTGGGGGGGGGCCCTCTTTCAAGGTGATTTTTTAAAGGTAGATATCGGAGCTTGTCACCATATGCCGTACAAGTGTGGAGAAGTGGTTTGCTGTTGCATGTCAGACAAACTCAACATGTGGACTTTATTCTGCTCCACTCAGAATGAATGGGACCTTTGAAAGAATATGGGCATTTTAAGGATTTCTTTCTTTTGGTTCTCTGGTTGAATTCTAGGTAGGTAGGACTGATGCTGGAAGAAGACACAAAGTAGACTCATTGGCACACATTGTCCAGACTTTCTCATGTTACCTAAACATGAGTTAATTAAAGTAATACTGGGATGAACCTTGGGGTATCCTAGCATTTGAAGATCAAAAGAAAATTTTATAAGGTCTTATACTTTTTTGTTGCTACTATGTTACATTAGAGCTGGGGATCGTGAGGGGGGTGTCAGAGGGGTCGCCAAAGTCCATAAAAATATACAGTATTTTCTGTTGGTCATGGGGGTTCTGTGTGGGAATTTTGGCCCAATTCCATCATTGCTGGTGTTCAGAATGCTCATTGATTGTAGGTGAGCTATAAATCCCAGCAACTACAACTCCCAAGTGCCAAGGTCTATTTTCCGCAAACTCAACCAGTATTCACATTGGGGCATATTGAGGATTCATGCCAAGTTTGGTCCGGATCCATCATCGTTTGAGTTCACAGTGCTCTCTGGATGTAGGTGAACCATTAATTAATTAATTAATTAATTAACTTCATTTATATTCCGCCCTTCTCACCCCGCAGGGGACTCAGGGCAGATTACAATGTAGACAACAAAGAAACAATGTGGGACTGGCATAGAGCAATAAGTTCTCAGTCTGTTTACAGATTACAATGTACACATTACATTTAGACACACAAACACACAAGACAGACAGAGGCAATTTAACATCTGGCCACCAGGGGGAGCTGTCGCACTCCTTCATTCCTCAGCGTGTTTTCTGGAGATCTTTTTTATGGCCTCGTAATCAGTTAAATTTAGCCTCCCCACTAAGTGGTACCTTAATTTCCTACTTGACAGATGCAACTGTCTTTCAGGTTGCAAAGTTCAACAACAGGCTACACAATAGGTCGAGAGCTCACCTCGACCCGGGCAGGCCTCAAACACATGACCTTCTGGTCAGTAGAGATCTTATGCAGCTGACACCCAGCCAGCTGCGTCACATTCCCGGTGCTACAACTCCAAAACTCAAGGTCAATGCCAACCAATCCTTCCAGTATTTTCTGTTGACCATGGGAGTTCTGTGTGCCAGGTTTGGTTCAATTCCATCTTTGGTGAAGTTCAGAATGCTCTTTGATTCTAGGTTAACTATAAATCCCAGGAACTGCAACTCCCAAATGACAAAATCAATCCCCCCTCCCATCCCACCAGTATTCAAATTTGGACGTATCAGTATTTGTGCCGAATTTGGTCCAGTGAATGAAAATACATTCTGCATATCAGATATTTACATGACGATTCATAACAGCAGCAAAATTAGAGTTATGAATTAGCAATGAAAATAATTTTATGTTTAGGTGCCCCCACAACATGAGGAACTGTATTAAGGGGTCACGGTATTAGGAAGCTTGAGAATCCCTGCATTAGTGCATATTCAACATGTTAACTGGAGGTCCTTTTTTCAGGAGAAAAATTAACAGTTCATTGTTGCAGTCCGGAAATGTTGCAGTACAAAAAGATCAGAGAATCAACCACTGGTAGCGACATGTTTGCTACTGGGGAACAATCTGAACAGCAGTTCCACTGGGTTTTCTCAGTGGCCTGTCAGCGTTGGTGGGAAATATCCACTTCCTTCTTTTCTCAAGTAGGAAGAAGCAATGGCCTTCAAATCTGCCACAGCCCAAACAGTTCTGAAACTCAAATCCAATATTAACAAAGAAAAGTTGACATCCAAGAGAACACAGCTAAAGTTTCACAGAGGCTTGTACAATGTTTTCCTCTTGTTGTGGGAAAATGGAGAAAGGGTTTTATTTCTCAATGCTGGGAAATAGGTGTGTTTTTGGAAGGGCATTGCTTTCTAGAGATTGTAACCTTTTGGAAAAACAGAATCTCCATAACCTTGGGGGGGGGGGGGATGGCATTCAAAACCACTTGAAAATCGTAACCTTTTGTGAAAGTATAATCTTCCAAAGAAGAGCAATAAAAACTCATTTGAGTAAAATCTTCTCTTCAGTGGTATATATCCACATGTACTTATGCAAGACAATTTGGCTTTCAGTTTTTAGACTAGACCAGGGGTAGGCAACCTACGGCCCACGGGCCGGATCCGGGCTGGCAGCCGATGCTGTCCGGCCCTTGGCTCCCTCAAGGCTTCGTCCTGAAGAGAGGGAGGCAAACTCCCACTGGGGCGACTACAAACGTGAAGAAGCAGGCAGGCAGGCAAGCGGAGAGGAAGGGAAGAGAGGGGGAAGAAGGCGAGGCAGCCAGGAGCCTCCTCCTCCTCCCTTCACTGCCTCTTCACGCGCTCCCCCCTCCCTCTTGCTTTGGTGCTCTTTCCCTTCTTCTGTTTCCTGTCTTCCTGTTTCCCTCCCTCCCTCTCTCTTTCCCCCTTTCATTCCTTCCCCCTTCCACCACCTGAACGGAAGAGGGAAGGAGCGGGAATGCAGCGATGGAGAGGGGGCGGGGCCAGAGTGGGAAAGGGGAGGGGCCGGGCTGGAGTGCGCAGGGGGGGCGCATCCATTCCCTTCCCGGCTTCCTCCTCTTCTGCCTCTTTGGGCAAATTGAAGATTCATGCAAAGTTTGGTCCTGATCCATCATTATTTGAGTCCACAGCGCTCTCTGGATGTAGGAGAACTACAACTCCCAAACTCAAGGTAAATGCCCAGCAAACCCTTTCAGTACTTTGGTCTCATGAGAGTTCAGTGTGCCAAGTTTGGTTCAAGATGACTGAATGGCCATCTGTGAGGAATGCTTTGTGTTTTTCCCTTATGGCAGAAGGAGGTTGGACTGGATGGCCCTTGGAGGTCTCCTCCTACTCTAGGAAGCTGTTGTTGTTGTTGTTAGCAGAGGCTGAATGAATATTGTCATCATCATCATTATTATAATGCTCTCACTGAAATAAATTTCCAAATATTTTGCTTTTATGGCTCTCCAAGTCAAAAAGGTTTCTGACCCCTGATATAATGAATCACAAATGATACAAATGTTCACATTTTGTTAACCATTGTTTTGTAAAATTTTAGTGAATAAATCTCGTTTTTCCTATGACAACCTCTCTTTTTCATTGCTCATAACATATACTATTATCAATCTTATTAATATATCAAAAACGCAATGTAGTGCCTTTTTATTATTATTAAAGAAATTCAATTGATATTATGTAGAATGTAGTTCAGCCTTTAGGTGCAGCCCTGCATAATATTTTTTGGCTCTCGTGTGGCCCCTTGGAAAAAAAATAATTGCCCACCCCTGCACTAGACTCTGATCGGTGAGGAACAGAGATTATGCCAATGCACAAAATATAGCAGTTCTTCAGACGGGTTCTTTTCAGTTTTTAGACTAGACCAGGGGTACCCAAATATATCTACTCTCCTATAAAATATGTTGTTTCTAACTTCTATATTGTGCTCTCAAGAGGCAAAATAAAAGTAGATTTTGTTAAAAGTAACCTATTTGTTACTCACAACCGTCATGTTTTCAGCATGCAGGTCATAACTTGGCTTTTGGTGCCCTTTTATGTTCCTGACAATCTATTTAGTAGAAAAGGGGCCCTGCAACTGCTAATACTCTCATGTTTCCTTGGATCAGAGTGAATCTGTGAACAAGTTACAGTATAATCCAGTTGTAATAAAGCAGGCATAGCTGCCTTCTGCAAATGCTCGCAAGAGAAGATAAAGCAGTTTGCAGACATCAAGGAATCTGTGTCATAAAAATTAGCAAGCATGACTTAAGTTGTTCAAAAGTGAGATACAGATGCCAATAAAAAGACTTTATATGCCTCAATTCTATCTGCTGTCGGGGAGGGGAGAATCCTAAGTTTTGAAAAAGATGTTAGAAAGGTATTTCCTGTTTTGTTTCCAGTTTTCATCAGGTGAAATGTACCATGAAATGCCTGAACTGTGGGCAAGTCAGTAAAAGATACTAAAACCGGCACATATTTTTTCAACAGGATGAAGGATATGAAAACCGTTCTGTTCCAGGAGCTGTGAAACAAAAGTATTACTTATGGTTTGGAACTTACTGGTTTTTTTCCTTCAAGGAATCAACCAGTTTGCTGCCTATGGCTGGCTATACCAGTGGACAAATTGGACAATTGTTCTCCAAGTCACCAGATGAGAGGGCCAGCTGCAGGGTGGGAACATATTCAGGCCAGTTATGATGCACTCTTGTTAGTGATTAAAATGTTTTGGGTGGGATTCTGGAATCATGTTGGATAGATGTCACTCTATCAGATCACTCAGCACCTGCACAGTGTCGGCATAGTCTTTCTTGGACTTTTTGAATAGTTCAACTTCTAGACTTAATGTATTGACCTTTCCACCTTTAATAGAACTACAGTAGAGTCTCACTTATCCAACCTTCACTTATCCAACGTTCTGTATTATCCAACGCAGTCTGCCTCCTGCCCGGATCCACAGCTGTTTCAATAGATTGCGATGTTTTGGTGCTAAATTCGTAAGTACAGTAATTACTGCATAACATTACCATGTATTAAACTGCTTTTTCTGTCAATTTGTTGTAAAACATGACGTTTTGGTGCTTAATTTGTAAAATCATAACATAATTTGATGTTTAAGTGGCTTTTCCTTACTCCCTCCCTATTATCCTACATTTTTGCTTATCCAACATCCTGTTTATGTAGGATAAGCAAGACTCTACTGAACGAATAAAGCCAAGGTCTTCTTAATCATGAGTTGGTTTATAAACATGGTTTCTGCAAAAAAAAAATTGCCGTGGAGGTATTGATTATGTTCACATTGCTGTGTCCACTATTGAAAGTAATGTCCATAAAGTCTCATCCATCTGAGATTTGGTTGTTAGCTCTGCTTTTAGTTTGAGCTTGATTTATCTCTTGCCAATACTCTAAAATGGAAGTTCTTTGGCTAGATTGTGTATAATTTTCTCATACAGAAGAAACAATATAAGAAGTCTTTCTGAGGCTACTTCCTGTTCTGAGGACAGACTGCTAAATATGGTTCAATGTCTATTTCATGGTGTGTGGGTGATGGACCAGCCATTATACTTCTAATAATTCCTGAGTGTAGTAATAATCCCATTTATACAGTCCCGTCCCCCCCGTCCCCCCGGATTTTAGGTCACTTCACAGTTCACTTACTGCAGACTTGCCGTTTTGCAGATTTCAAAAAATATTAATTTAAAATATACTGTATATCATGGTATTTTTGCTGTTTTGTCGACACCACTCTCCACTGCGCTTTCCCTTCTCAGTCCTCCCTCCAGCCTTGAAGGGCCTTTCCTTCTTTTCCTTCACTTCATTTTAAGTTTATAAAGACTTAAATTAGTGTATAACTACTAAAATAATGTATAAATCTTAAAATAAATAGAGCGTCCCTACATTGCGGTTTTTCACTTATTGCGGGAGGGATAACTGAGGGAACACTGTACTATCCATCTTGAGCAGTGACCCAGTTGTTGAGGTGCTTATACAGAACAGGGGACACAGTGGCACAGCAGGTTAAACCATTAAGCTGACCAGAAGATCGGTGGTTTAAATCCATGGGGTGAAGGAGCTCCCGTTGTTAGGCCCAGCTTCTGCCAACCAAGTAGTTCAAAAACATGCAATATGAGTAAATCAATAGGTACCTCTTTGGCGGAAAGGTTACGGCGCTCCATGCAGTCATGCCAGCCACATGACCTTGGAGGCGTCCAATGACAATGCTGGATCTTCATCTTAGAAATAGAGATGAGCACCACCACCCCAAAGCTGAACTCGACTAGATTTAATGTCAAGGGGAAACCTTTACTTAAACTGAACAAATAGACTAACACTTAATCCTTGAAGTTTAGAAAAACAATGAAGTAACAATGCAAGGTAGTTGACTTTTATTCCCATTCTGGGCATAACTTTGGGTGAAAGCAAAATGTAGGCTATCTAGCACTTTATCAATACATGATCACTTTAGGGATTATGTTTGGGGGGAAATGAAGAACTTTTTGGGGGTGGCTCATTCTACTCCTGCAATGTATCTTTTGTTTTACTTTACAATGAGCTGTTCCCAAAATGCAGTTCCCTTCCATACAGTTTATAACCAGAATATCAAGGAATAAAATCCCACAATATCTGCTTTGAACTGGGTTATCGGAGTCCACACTGCCATATATTTCAGTTCAGAGCAGATAATGTGGGATTTTATTCAGCTGTGTGGAAGGGGCCATAGACTGCTGAATTTGCAGCTGTTCCCACTAAAATCCATCCACAGTTGGGGCCGTTCTCTGTGGTGGAGAACACTTCCTGTGTGTCCTCCAGCATCTATAAGAAGAAAGTCTACTTCCCTTCTCTAACAAAAAGCAGAAAGAGAAGACTAGAGGAAAGCCATCACAGTACAGTACACTAGTGGGGTGAAGAATAAATGGGTAAAAGATCAGGCTGTCTGTATAAACTGCAAGTTACCAGGTGGTGCCTTTTCCAGTTTTCCCACCTGTGAACAAGTTACAGTATAATCCAGTTGAGGTGTTCTCCATAATACAATTATAATATAATTAAGTTTAATCTTACTGTCTTGGCTCTACCCTAGCAAATCCTGGGATTTTAATTTAATGGGGTACTTGGAATTCTGTACTGTGTGCCCTTGAACTACAGTATTAGAAAAATCTAAGTACCTAATTGAACTATACATATCCTAGGATTACCTAGGATGAGGGTAAGGCATTTAAGGTGGTATCTAGATAATGTATTTTATGGACTCCAACACATTTGCAGATTTGACTTTTGAGGATTTAATAATTCATGTATTAATTATTTTGAGGATTTAATTATTCATGCTCTTTCCAGGACTCTCTAAGGGCCCTTCTATACTTCCATGTAATCCAGTTTATCAAAACAGATGATCCACATTATCTGCTTTGAACTGGATTATATGAGTCTACACTGCCATATCCAGTTCAAAGCAAATAATGTGAATTTTATATGGCAGTGTTAACAGGGCCTAGGTCCCCCAATGTGATATATTCTGTTGGATGATCATTTTTCTCAAGGTTCCTAGAGAAAACACCTCTCTAAATATTGCTCCAGTCTGATCATGTGGTCAGCCTTTCTTGGAGGTTGACTAGCTAGTCATGCTAGAGAAGCTAGAGATTCGTAAAGAAATACTCTCAATTTTAAAAGGTTTTCTTATTTGAGTGTTGTTGTTTTTTTCCCCTTTCATGGAGATCCTGTGCCCCTAACCCCCACAAAATGGGGAGGACTGATGGCATTATAATTATGTACTGTGTGGATATTGCCCAGGTCACTTTTATAATATCACCCATGTTAACATTTTTATATATACATGATCACATAAATTAACACCTTCTGCTGTTTGCAAAAAGAGAAGAAGAAAACTCTGTGGCGTGTACAATAAATCAAACAAATGAATATCCCAGAACTTCACAATTTAGGAGTGGGGATCATGCTTAAAATCACAGATGCCCTCTTGTGGGTACTAGGAGTAACTCGAAACAAAATGCATAATGAACCCCCAAACTGTTGGAGAACTTCTGCATGCTCCTCAGTCAATCTGTGTTGCAACAAACAAAAAAGTGCAGGGCTGTAGATGTAGCAGGCGCCAACCTCACAGCTGTATGGCAGTCCAGCCACATTCCACAGCAATCTATTGGAAACATCAGCCAAGACATGCTACAATTTCACATCAACACTGGGTGGGTTAGACGAAAGCAGCTTCATCCAATTCTTTTGCAGAATGTAGGGATCCATAGGGAAAGTGAGATGTTTTATTGGGCCAACATCTGCACGCAAGCTTTTGGTTAACCAGCTTGTTAACCAAAAGCAAATGGCTTTAAGTTCTCTTCTTGAGAGAGATAATTCTGTGTGGCTCCCAAGCTTGTTTCTTCTGACAACAACAGAGTATATTGGAATAAAGTACAGAATGGGTGCATAGTTAATACATCCTCCCTTTATCTCCCCCCCCCCCCATTTCCTCCTCTGAAAAGGACCCAGAATGCCCAGGTCTTGGGTCTAGAACAGTGGTTCTCAACCTTAATGATGCGACCGCTTAATATAGTTCCTCATGCTGTGGTGACCCCCCCCAACCATAAAATGATTTTCGTTACTGCTTCATAACCATAGTTTTGCTACTGTTATGAATCGTAATGTAAATATATTATATGCAGGGTGTATTTTCATTCACTGTACCAAATTTGGCACAAATACCCAATACACCCAAATTTGAATACTGGTGGGGTTGGAGGGAGATTTATTTTGTCATTCGGGAGTTGTCGTTGCTGGGATTTAAAGTTCACCTACAATCAAAGAGATTTCTGAACTCCACCAATGATGGAATTGAACCAAACTTGGCAAACAGAAAATACTGGACCTTGAGTTTTGGAGTTGTACTTCACCTACATCCAGAGAGCACTGTGGACTCAAGCAATTATTAATCTGGGCCAAACTTGGACAAAGATTTGGCCCAGAACACTGGTGAAGTTTGGGGAAAATACACCTTGACATTTGGAGGTTGTAGTTGCTGGGATTTATAGTTCACCGACAATCAAAGAGCATTCTGAACTCCACCAACGATAGAATTGGGCGAAACTTCCCACACAGAACCCCCATGACCAACAGAAAATACTGAATTTTCTGATGGCCTTTGGTGACCCCCCTGACACTCCCTCATGACCTCCCACAGGGGTCCTGACCCCCAGGTTGAGAAACACTGGTCTAGAAAGATGCTTCAAATCTGAAGATCAAGATGTGAATCTCTAAAGTTCCACTGCCTAAGAAAAGGTAAGGTAAATGTAAAGGTTTACCCTTGACATTAGTTGAGTCCGACTCTGGGGGATGATGCTCATCTCTATTTCTAAGCTGAAGAGCCTGCTTTGTCCATAGAAACCTCTAAGGTCATGTAACTGACATGACTGCATGGAGCACCGTTACCTTCCCACCAAAGCAGTATTTATTTATTTATTTAAATCTTTTATACCCCGATCTTCTCACCTCTATAGAGGGACTCAGACCGGCAAACAGCAAAAATTCAATGCTAACATTTAAAATCTAAAAACATCTAAAATTCACAATAAAATTAACAATTACCAATAAAATAAATACATCAAAACTATTTGCCACAATAAAATCATAACCAGCTCAGACAAGATATGGGCACAGTTAGCGCACAAGTTTTAACTGTGCCAATGCTCCCCTGGTCACCGCTGAAACCTGGGGTTCCAGGCTCAGCGATGAGTCCAGGATCACACCCAAACTGCGAACCTGCGTCTTCAGGGGGAGTGTAACCCCGTCTAACACAGGCTGTAACCCTATGCCCTGTTCGGCCTTCCAACTGACCAGCAGTGCCTCTGTCTTGTCTGGATTCAATTTCAATTTGTTCACCCTCATCCAGTCTGACAAATTGTCCACATGCTTGTGGATTTCAGTGACTTCTCTGTGTAGTGTAACATGATGGTTGTCAGAGCGGTCCAGCATTTCTGTCTTTCCATATAATATGCTGGTTGTCCAGGTTGGTTCATCAGGGACTCTGCTATGGCTGACTTCTCTGGTTGAAGTAGTCCGCAGTGCCTTTCATGGTACTAGATTCATGTTTGGGCAATGCTTTATTTGGTGGACTCTATGTAGACTTATCCACAGATGCATGGTATATAGTAGACTCCTGCAGAGGTGAGAGGATCCCTCTTGTCCATTGCTGAACTTAGTACTGGATTTTGTTAGTGGGTCTGTAGATAGTTTGTAGGTTGTGTTTCCTCATCAGCTTCCCTATGCGGTCAGTGGTTCCCTTGATGTATGGCAATAACACTTTTCCTCTGGGTGGATCTTTGTCTTTACTCTCGGTCTTGCAGCTTTTCTGATGTTTGTGGCAGAGGACCCATTGGCCTGTAAAGCCCAGTTTAGGTGGTTCAGTTCATCTTGGAGGAGGTGGGGTTCGCAGATTATTTTTGCACAGTCTGCCAGGGCTTTAATTGTGCTCATTTTTTGACTTGGTAGGTGGCTGGAGTTTTTATGTAGGTATCTATCCGTGTGTGTAGGTTTTTTGTAAACTTTGTGACCTAATTGTTGATCTGGTTTGTGGTTGACTAGTACATGTAGAAATTGCAGTTTTCCTTCATTTTCTTTTTGCTGGTGAATAGGATGTTTGGGTGGATGCTGTTCAGGTGGTCCAGGAACTTGTTTAGTTTTTCTTCACCATTTGGAGCTATGGTAAAGAAGACTGTGCATGTGGCAGGGCTCAGGTTGCATTGTATTAGGTGGTCTGTGGTTTGATCTTCTCCACACTTACATGTCGATCTGGAGACATTGCAAAAGTTGTGTCCTAGACACAATACCCAGAATCTGCACTGGACACAGTTTGGGAGTTATTGGAATGGTAGTCCGTGGCCTAAATCCAGATACAAGTCTCAGGGCCCTTCCACACAGCCAGATAACCCTGAATATCAAGGCAGAAAATCCCACAATATTTGCTTTGAACTGGTGCCCCTTCCAGACAGGCCCTATAACCCAGGATTTGATCACATTTTTTCTGCTTTAAACTGGATTATATGAGTCCGCACTGCCAGATAATCTGGGATAAACAGAAAACCTTGGATCAGACCTTGGGATATAGGGTCTGCCTGGAAGAGCCCTGGGTTGTTGGAGTCCACACTGCCATATATTCCAGTTCAAAACAGATAATGTGGGATTTTATTCAGCTGTGTGGAAGGGGGCTAGCCCCAGTAGACATTGCTTGAATTAGTGGAAGGCAAGTCAGCCCTTATGTGAATCCTATTGACCAATCTTTTTCGACAGGCGTTTAATCTCTAAGGCTGTAAATTCCACTCCGGTCTTAATCTGTTCTTATTACGTTTTATTATGTTTTAATTATGATGGGATTGTGTTGTTCGTCGTTGTGAACCACCCTGAGCCTCTTTGGGAAGGGTGGTATATAAATCGAAACAATAAATAAATAAATAAATAAATAAATAAATAAATAGACATATTTTATTTGATGGTGGCAAATGCATTCAAACCAATAGAAGTGATACTTCAGTGCTCAGACTATTACTTGTTCGATCTCCCCCCACATCCCCCTCCTCCATTCCAGAAACCCCTTTTGGTCCACACAACAAATATTCAGCAACATCATGGGTAAAATTATGTTTAAAGGGCTTTGCTTCTCTGAGGGCTGCAAGAACTGGGTTTCTGGTGGGATTTAATAACACCTGGGGACCTTTCTCTGATACTTCTTGGATTTTCTTTGATAACCAGGAAAGGGGATTATAGCTGTGCTGCTGAAATTGTTGAATTATTTATGTGTAACTCCTCGTGCTATGGGTTTCAAATCTGAAGATCAAAACTTTACACAGATAGACAGGGGGATCTATAAAGAAACCACAGCATAAGTCATATGTTTCTTAAGTAGTGAGTATTGGTACTGGATTAAGAAAGCAGACACCAAATATCTTTCTGAAGGATCCTTCTTTAATCGGCAGGTATAGTCTCTTCCGTTTCTTGTGGCATTACTACCATTCTTCTTACAATATCTTTTTCCCCCTTAACAGGGCAGTCTGAATCATATCAGGAAGGTGAAATACGCTGGAAACAAAGCCTGGCTTAGGACGTTGGAAGTGAACATCTGAATGTACTTAGAAGAAAGGAAACTCCCCCAACCCCACAACTTTCATTTCTTGCTTCTTTTATCCTTAAGCTCGGCAATAAACTAGCACTCCGTGGTTAAAAAGTCAAGAGAACAGATGTATGATACAACTATTTCAGGATCTGTATTTCAAACCCTACAATGTAAATTTATAAAATGAGCCCATCCTGAGAGGTCTTGATATCATACAGAAGGCTTTCCGTGTAATAATCCTATCATAGATATTTTTATCCCAGCTACTTACAGTATACTAAAATTAAAAACCTACAACATGCTCAGTTCAAGGTCACTTTCTCTTTTTATGGCACAAAGCATTTAGTGGTATTCTATTAGTCATGTCCTGATCAAGCATGGATTTGATCTGCAATCCTATTGGGCTAAACACTGGATGAAACAATGATTACTATCAGTGACAACACATTTGTTTAAATGGAAACATTAAGGTAAAGGTTTCCCCTTAACATTAAGTCTAGTCGTGTCCGACTCTGAGTGGTGATGCTCATCTCCATTTCTAAGCTGAAGAACTGGCATTGTCCTCCAATGGCCTCCAAGGTCTTGTGGCCAGCATGACTGCATGGAGTGCCATTACCTTCCAGCTGAAGCAATACCTATTGATCTACTCACATTTGCTTGTTTTTAAACTGCTAGGCGGGCAGAAGCTGGGGCTAACAGAAGGAACTCACCCTGCTCCCCAGATTTGAACCAGTGATCTTTTGGTCAGCAGGTTCAGCAGCTCAGCTGTTTAACCCACCTGCATCATCAGGGGCTCTGAAACATTAAACACATGCTTTAATCCCGTGTGCCGTTTAGGCTGATGACAGTCATCATAACTCACTGTTATCATATCTATCTGTCCTAGAAAAGTGCAGGGTTAAATACCCGGATCATGAGGGAGTCAATAACCTTCTCAGTATGTTTATTTCAAGTCTGTCTCGAGACAGGTACTTACGAATACTAACAGAGATATATAATTTTAACCATGTAGTCACAGCTTAGAAAGCCATCAGGGTACAGATACGTGGGCTTCATGTTGTATCAGAAATCCTTGTTTAAGAATACACACCTAACAACCCAACCTGGTGTGTGTTTATTTCTAAGTAAGACATGTGAGAGCCAGTATGGTGTAGTGGTTTGAGTGTTGGAGAAAAAATGGCTTGGCTGACTCACCAGCCGAGCGGGTTGCGGTGTAGGGATGTATTCACCACCATCTTGCTGAGGGGGAAAGGGGGGCTTCTTCCTCCCAGAAGCCCCCTGGGTGGCGGGAAGGTTCCTGCCACCAGCGCTAGCTGGCCAATAGCAGGGCTGGCTCCGCCCCACCCTACGTCATCAGCCAGCTGGCCCACACTTCTGCCCAGGTAGCCTACTTAGACTGCCTGGGCTTCCCTGCTGCCACGTGGGGCCAGATCCTGATTTTCCTCCCACCCCCCACTTGTATTCGTTGGTTGTTTGGTTTGCACTTTGTATTGCTGTATAATCGTCGTTTGCACTATGTTGATGTTTCCGTTGTTATTATGTTCTATGTTGCAACTCAGTGTTTGGCATGTGGCATGGGCCCTGGATCTGGCTGGCTTATCGCCCCTTGTTTGTAAGGGGGGATAACGCCCTGGCCCCCTGGGGTGACGATTCTCTGTTGAGCGGTATTGGGCCAGTGTCACCCAGGCACACAAGTGTCTTTGGACAACTGTGGGCGGCCTGACCCCTGATCCAGGACCCATGCATGGCCGCCAACCCTTGTTCCTGTTTTCAATAAATGAGTTGTGGCCAATATTCATCCAAACATTTGTGTCCGTGCATCATTGGTTTTCTGGCGGGAGATGTATCACCCTTGCACACGCAACTTCAGGAACTCAGCATTTGAATTACCAATTAACTATGGAAACTCACTGGTTGATCAACCTTCAACCTTCCTAATGCCACAACCCCTTAATACAGTTCCTCATGTTGTGATGATCCCCAAGCATAAAATGATTTTTGTTGCTACTTCATAACTGTAATTTTGCTATTCTTATGAATCGTAATGTAAATATCTAATATGCAGGATGTATTTTCATTCACTGGACCAAATTTGGCACAAATACTCGATATGCCCAAATTTGAATACTGGTGGAGTTGGGAGGGTCATTGTTTTTGCCATTTGGGAGTTGTAGTTGCTGGGATTTATAGTTCACCTACAATCAAAGAGCATTTCGAACCTCACAATGATAGAATTGGGCCATACTTCCCGCACAGAACCCCCATGCCTTGAAGAGACTCGCTGATGCGAGCCCCCCTCCAGCTTCACACACTCTCCCTCACCTGCACATGCGCAGCACGCTGTCATGTGCCGAGCACGCATGCTCTCCCCTCCCCACTTGGAGTCTCAGAAACAGTCCTCTCCTTGGCTGAGAGGCTGGCCAATTATAGCAGAGGAGGGCTTTTGGTGGGAGGATTGGCTGTCTGTTTCCAAAAAGGAAGAAAAAGACAGGTGGAGAGATCTTCAGCCTTCTCTGCCAAAGGGGTTCCTATGACCATCAGAAATATATGTTTTCTGGTGGTCTTTGGCGACCCCTCTAAATCCCACTCGCAACACACACACACACTCACTCACACCCATTTGAGAAACGCTGCCTTAGACACTGTCAACTTCTGGGAAAGGCAAAGACAAACTACACTAAATGCATCTTACCAAGAAAAAACTAGGATAAGGTCACCATAAGCCAGAGCCAGTTTAAAGACACCTAACAACAATCTCAGTTAAGCCACAGTCTCTACTTATATCTTTAATATTAAATATGGATTGATTACAAGTTATGACTAATAATATGTAAATACATATAACTTCAGGTATGATTTTTGGACTCTTTAATAATTTCTAGTGTTTAATTCTATGCATCTTTCTAGCTATAGACTTTTCTAGTTGAAACAGAGATGTGTAGAAGAAGACACCTCATACACACATAGCAAAAACCTTTCTAATGTAGAATAGAGGAGAATTGGAAACATGCTGGTTCTGTGTAGCTCACATGAAGAGAGATGGATCACTGACAATAGAGCACATCAAAATGAAATAAAGGTTTTAAGCAGAAAGAGTAGAGTTGAAAGTAAAAGAAGAATGAAAACTTGGAAAGCAACCAGAATATTTCAGAGGGAATTTTCCCTCTCGTTCCTTCCCTGAGGCATAATGCAAAAAAAAAAATTAGAAATGGTGGACGAAATTGAAATTGATGTTGGAAAAGTACTTCCAAATGTTGCAGAATGCAGAATATCTTCAGGAGTTGGCTCAGGTTTGCAACTAAGGGTTGTGCGGGATACTGCTACTGCAGTAAAAAGCATAAAACCTTTACGACATGATGTTTCAGATTACTTTTGCTTTATTTCTGCTTTGGAGGGGATGCTGTAATCCTTAAAACATGGAAGATTGTTATTATTACAGGTTGAGTCTTCCTTATTTGGAAATTCAGAATCCAAAATACTGAGACTTAAAGCTACCAGCCATCCAGTTCCACATTTGGGGAAAGGGGGGGGGTGTAGTCCACTGAATTATCCTGATGGAGAAAAGAGAAGAGGAAAATGGGCAGAGAGAACTGCATGTACACAATGCCCCTGCAAAATGCCCCTGCATCCCAGATGCTTCTGCACTCACCTTCCATTCGATCAATGGTGGCAGTGATGGTGGCAGGGCCTTGGAAACAGGCTGAAAGGACAGAGACAGAACAACCTCATTGGCCACCACCTGTATCCAGCCCAGAGAGAGAATAAAAAAATATCCTTGGCAACCTTGTTAGAACAGCATAAAGAGAGAAGAAAGGAATCTTTAAGTCTTTGTCTGTCTGACATTTCTTCACAGCAAACATCCCACCACTGTTCAACTTGCTTCCTACCTGAATTGCAAGACTCTGAGTGTGTTTGTTCATTTGAACACACAACAAGTCACAAGACTTCGATATAAAAATGTATCTATTTGATTTCCATATAATGCACAGCACTGGTATATATATATGTATATATCACAAACGGGACATACCAGATATAATAGATATTCTTAGGAGGCGTTCATACAGCATGGGTAAACATACATAGAGTAGAGCATTGATAAGAAAGTAAACGTCGCAACCTCCCTGAAACAATCCAAGGTAGTCCAAAAATAAGGGGATGAATTTCACAGTGCTGTGAAGTCCAAACAGCGGATGACAAGAGGACTCAGGAGGTTAGATATGCTCCCAGTAATATAGTTCAAAAGTTGGTCGACGGGCTGGCGATGCCAAACTTCTCGGGGCCACTCCCCCGTTTCGCCCCCAGGCGGGGCTTTTTCAAGGCCATAGATAGATTTTCCGTAGTCTAATTATCTAAGGAAAGTGTATACAAACATAATGCACAATTCTCGTAGTCAAACAACAAAACCCAGCGTAATCAAGGCATACATACCAATCAGCGAAGCGTTCAGGCTTAACCTTACTGCGGCGGCAAGGTGACCATAAAGGTAAGAAAGGAAGGATCAGGAGAGTGTTATAAAGTAATTCAGGTGAGGCACTAAGCAATTAGCGATTGAACGCTAATTACTTCATTTAACCCATTCGGAATCTCTGAATTTAACCGTAAAATCCAGAGTCTTTCGAGCTTGCAAAGGGCTTTAAAGGGGTCCGCACATGAGCGTGGTTCTATTTTGTCAAGCACTCTAATGCGCAATGAATCAGGGTGGTGTTTATGTTGGAGGCAGTGTGTATATAGTGGTAAATCAATGTTGCCCGTATTAATTCTACTTCTATGTTCAATAAAACGTTGGCGTTAAGATCTAGTAGTCATTCCAACATAAACTGACGGGCAGGAACAATTGATTGCATACGTGACGTATGAGCTAGCGCAGGTGGCGAAACAGCGCACCTCAAAATTCTTTTCCAGGGAAGGGCTCCTGATAGTAGTATCAGTACAAATAGTTTTACAAACAGAGCACCATCCACAAATCTTAGTGCCCTTACTAAGGTTGCTAGTGGTGTGTACATAAGCGTGATTCGAGTGGGTCAACGTGTCACCTAAGTTACTGGTACACTTATAAGCTATAAGAGGTGGATGCTCTAACCCTTTGATGTGAGAAATAATAGGCCAATATGTCCGGATTAATTTAACAATAGAATCCGAATGGGGTGTCAGCGTTAAAGGCCACACCAGGTTCTTTGGTTGTTCTTTTGATCTACACATGAGTAGGCTATTCCTATCTGAGTGTCTGGCTTTAGCAAGTGCTTTAGAAACTATGTGTTCCGGGTATCCTCTTTGGAGGAACTCCATTTTCATAGTCCTAGCTTCTCTTTCAAAATCATAGTTAAAAGAGGAATTGCGTTTGAGTCTAGAATACACTTTGTATACACTTTCCTTAGATAATTGGACTACGGAAAATCTATCTATGGCCTTGAAAAAGCCCCGCCCGGGGGTGAAACGGGGGAGTGGCCCCAAGAAGTTTGGCATCGCCAGCCCGTCGGCCAACTTTTGAACTATATTACTGGGAGCATATCTAACCTCCTGGGTCCTCTTGTCATCCGCTGTTTGGACTTCACAGCACTGTGAAATTCATCCCCTTATTTTTGGACTACCTTGGATTGTTTCAGGGAGGTTGCGACGTTTACTTTCTCATCAATGCTCTACTCTATGTATGTTTACTCATGCTGTATGAACGCCTCCTAAGAATATCTATTATATCTGGTATGTCCCGTTTGTGATATATACATATATATACACCAGTGCTGTGCATTATATGGAAATCAAATAGATACATTTTTATATCGAAGTCTTGTGACTTGTTGTGTGTTACCTGTGAACCCACTACTCTGTGATTTAGTTTGTTCATTTGAAGCCATGATTCAAAATTCCTTCCAAGGCTTCCAGATTTGGGATGAAACCAATGGGGAAAGGATTTCGTAGTTTGTGTTTTCAAAGCTTTCATGGCCGGAATCACTGGATTGCTGTGAGTTTTCCAGGCTGTATGGCCATGTTCCAGAAGCATTCTCTCCTGACATTTCTCCCACATTTATGTCAGCATCCTCAGATGTTGTGACAATTGCCATGTCAGACTACACAGAGAAGCCAGACAAGACAGGTCCTCCTGGTCAGTTGAAAGGCCGAACAGGGCATAGGGTTACAGCCTGTGTTGGATGGGGTTACACTCCCCCTGAAGACGCAGGTGCGCAGCTTGGGAGTGATCCTGGATTCATAGCTGAGCCTGGAACCCCAGGTCTCGGCGGTGGCCAGGGGAGCTTTTGCACAGTTAAGACTCGTGCACCAGCTGCGCCCGTACCTTGGGAAGTCTGATCTGGCTACAGTCGTCCACACTCTGGTCAAATCCCGAATAGATTACTGCAACGCACTCTACATGGGGCTGCCTTTGAAGAGAGTTTGGAAATTGCAACTAGTCCAACGGGTGGCCGCCAGATTACTAACTGGAGCTACATACAGGGAGCATACCACCCCCCTGTTGTGTCAGCTCCACTGGTTGCCTGTCCACATCCGAGCTCAATTCAAAGTGCTGGTTTTGACCTTTAAAGCTTTATATGGTTCTGGCCCAGCTTACTTGTCCGAACGCATCTGCCTCTATGTCCCACCTCATAATTTAAGATCATCCGGGGAGGCCCTGCTCTCGCTCCCGCCAACTTCTCAAACGTGGTTGGTGGGGACGAGAGAGAGGGCCTTCTCGGTGGTGGCTCCTTGTCTGTGGAATGCGCTTCCAAGCGAAATACGATCGTCCCCATCCCTCCTGGCATTCAGGAAAAAGTGAAATCTTGGCTGTGGTACCAGGCTTTTGCACATTAGCACAATGCAGCACTTTGGATTGGATTTGTAATGGCAAGTTGATGGATGTGGCTCAATGCTCATGTTGTGGACGGAACACTGTTTTTAACTTAAGCGAATGTGTATGATGTGTTAATGCTAACTGTATTTTAGTGCTGAACGTTTATGGTTTTATATTGTATTTCTATTGTGTTTCGGCATCGAATTGAGTCCCCCCTCGGAGATTGAGAAGAGCGGGGTAGAAATGTTGTAAATAAATAAATAAATAAGCCATTGAAATTCACAAGCATGTGGACAATTTCAACAAAAAGGAAGAAACCATGAATATGCACAAAATCTGCCTACCAGTATTTTTTTAAAAAAAAACTTCTAAAATCAGGATGGCAAATAAAGAACAACATAGAAATAAAGAACAACAACTGCACAGAACTGAACTGAGTACTTTAAAAGTATTGATCCATTACCTACAAATCCACAATCAGGGCCAGCTAAAACCTCCCAACAAAGGATTCCCCCTGGCAGGAAGCAGACAGTCTTTGAAGCTAAGAGGCCATTAAATGCTAATCAAGATGGCCAGTTGCAACATTCACACTTGCCTCAAGCAGACAAGACTTCTTTCTCCCACCATGGACATCCCACAAATATATAAACCCCACTTGCCTCGTTTCCAACAGACCTCACAACCTCTGAGGATGCCTGCCATAGATGAGGGCGAAACGTCAGGAGAGAATGTTTCTGGAACATAGCCATACAGCCTGAAAACTCACGGCAACCCACTCCTATGTAATTCCTTTCTATGATAAAATCACTCTCAAAAGTACCTTCACTTCCAAAGGGATTTCTGCAACATGCAACCCTGAAAATTTAATCTGCTAGATAATGGTGTTTAAATTTGGCTCCTAAGGTGCAAAATAGTCTGTTTCCTTCATAGCCAGGCCATTGCTAAGCTTCTTGCTGAGCCAGATAAAGTCTACGGAGGAACAACTTTGCCCACCCAGCAAGGGGAGGAGGTGCGAGAAGATAGATATCCCCACATACAGTCCTGGTATCCATCCGATGACCAAAGGCAACAACAGCTCTCCACTTTAAGATGTTAGAAGTCTGATGGGAAAAACAGAAGCTAGCCTCTTGTCAAAAATGGCATTTAAAGAAATCCCTAAACTTTTCCCACTTCTGATTCAAAGGCTTCACAGCTTGAATAATTGCTCTGTAACATCAAAGATGTCAACAGAAGAGACTTACACAAACACGGCTTGCCTCAACTAAAAAAGCACTGTGGTAGTGAAATGTATGGAACAGAAAGTTGGTTTCACCTTACCAGATTTGTAGACTCTACTACAATGTACCATGGTAGGGGGGTGGTTCTGTGCTTAGGAGGGACAGAGGAGTAGCTATGGCAAGAAGTAAAATGAAAGTGTCACCCACCGAGTAAGAAATCTCCCTCTCACCACATTTTGAGAAATTGTCTTAAAGATACATATGCATTGCCCTCGAAAATATTTAGCATGGGTTTCCTTGATAGGATTTGGAGAGTCCCAAAGAGTGTTTCCATATCCAAAAAGCAAGTTCAGCATGCTGGGAGAATTCAGTTACATCACATTGCTAGACAATAAGGGCAAGGTGCCACGCATGCACTCCATTCAGAAAACCAATACATCAAACTCCCACTGTATAAGCAGTGCAATTTTTTTTAATCTCAATGATTGCGCCTTGTGCAAGATTTGCAACACATGTTTTGCATACAGACATTGCACATCCCTGGGATGTATGTATCTTGAGAATATAATCATGAAATCTAGAGTAATAAATCAATAAGACAATCGCAACCCCGCAGGACAAATCCTGGTTCATTTGGGATCGATCATGTATTCATCTATTTCTTTCTCTAGCATCATATTGCTGGCTGGGAATCAGATGTATCTTTCACCTTGCAAACACAATCAATCCAGAGTCTGCCACTTTGAATAGCACTGGTTGAGATCACTATTTCATACACACTTGGGCATGTATTATAGCAGATGTTCTCATATTAAACTTCACAGAATTTATTTTGTTTCTTTTGTGTGATTGCCACATCAGAGATTTTCACTTCTACCCAAGTAGTCCTGTGCCTGCCTACTTAGATGTAGGTCTCCACGGTGAGCAGAGCGGCATTTTTCCACCTGCGCCAGGCCAGGCGGTTGGCGCCCTACCTCTCCGAGAATGACCTAGCCATGGTGATCCAGGCCACGGTCATCTCGAAGCTAGACTACTGTAACGCCCTTTGTCGGTGACCCGGAAATTCAAGTTAGTGCAGAATGCTGCTGCTCTACTGCTGGCTGGAGTGGCATCGACATGTCACATCACACCAGTCCTTCAGCGTCTGCACTGGCTTCCTATCGAGTACCAGATTACCTTCAAGGTGTTGGTGCTAACCTTTAAGGCAGGGGTGCCACACTTTTTCAGTATGCTTATATTAAAATCAAGTCGGAAAGATCTACCTACCTCCTCAAGGCTGGAGAGGGGAAGGGGCGGGGTGGGGCTTGGGCAGGGGGCGGAGCCGGGCCGCGTCAAGCCCCTCCCCCTCCCCTCTGGCTTTGGAGCTCCCAGCAGCTTCTCTAGGTTGAGGATGGCAATGCCAAGCCAGTGGTGGCATAGCTAGCACAAGGCTGGCTTGGTCCTCAAAACTGGAGCAGCTGCTAGGAGTGCCGAAGCCGGGGGAAAGGGTGGGGCTTGGTGCGGCCTGGCTCCACCCCCTCTGAGAAGCGCCCCATCCAGCTGGGATCGACCTCCTTCGGTCCCGGGATCGACTGGTCGATCGCGATTGACTTCCTGGGCAACCCTGGTAAGGCCTTACATGGTCTGGGGCCAGCATACTTGAAGGACCGCCTTTCCCCGTATATTCCCCAGAGATCACTATGGTCTGAAGACCAAAATCTCCTGGAAATTCCATCTATTCGAACCTGCTGGCTATCATCTCGCTGGCAGCTCCCAATCTATGGAACGCCTTACCGGAGGAGGTCCGAGCTATAACAGATCTGCCCTCCTTTCAGAGGCCGTGTAAGACCAACCTCTTTCAGCAGGCATTCAGTCTGTAATGGTCCGACCCAGTCTTCTCTTTTCTGTATTAGTATAAATTGTTTTACAGTGTTTTAAATTGCTATTTTATGATTGTGTTGTATGTGTTGTGAACCTCCATGAGCCATTGGGGATGGTGGTACTGTATATACATTTGAAATAATAAATAAATAGTAAATAATAAATAAATATTGCTAAATTTAATAGGGTTTACTTCCAGTGTGCGTAGGAATTTAGCCACAGTGTACATTCCAGTTTTATGCTGAAGTCTCTGTTCCATAATAGGTCAGTTTTTGGCCATCCAAAGTTACTGTGCTACTGCTCTCTTCATGCTTCACCATTTAGTGCAGGCATGGGCTTTCTAACTTTCTAACTTGGGGGCTGCATGGTGGCCGGAGTGGGGTGGGCGAGCCGGGACCTCTTCTCTTTTGGAGGCAGAAAGTGAAGGAAAGACACAAAACGTTTGAATCCCAAAAGGATTTACTTTTGTTAGGATGAGATCGTGGATGGGAGAGAAAAGGTGTACCTATTAGACCCCATAATTCCTTCTTCTGATATATAATCCTGGAATCCTAGAACTGGAAGAGATCCCCAAGGGCCATCCAATCCAACCCCCTGCCATGCAAGAAGGCACAATCAAAACATTCCCGGCTCGCTGCAGATAGCTTCTGCAGAAAAGCCTCCAGAAAAGGGGACTCCATCACACTCCCAGGCAGCCTATGCCACTCTCCAACAGCTCTTACTTTCAGGAAGTTCCTCCTGATATTTTCAGTCGAATTCCCTGCCATTGGAAACCATTCCTTCCTTGTGCCCTGGTCTCTAGAGCAGCAAAAAGTCAGTTTTCCCCACCCTCCTCCTCAATGGGACGCCCTTTTAAATCTTGAAACATGGTTCTCCTGTTCCCTCTCTACCTTCTCTTCTCCCAGCTAAACATCCCCCAGGAGGAAAGGAGGAAGAAAAAAGAAAAGGGAGGGAGGAAAGAGAGAAGGAGGGAAACACAAAAGGAAGGGAAGGGATGGAAGGGAAGGGTAAGATTGAAGGAAGAAAGGAGGAAAGAGGGAAGGATTAAAGGGTGGAAGGGAATGAAGGAGGGAGAGAGGGAGAAAGAGGGAGGGAAGAAAGGAGGTAGGAAAGAGAGAAGGAAGGATATGATGGTGAGAGAAAAGAGGGCCTAAGAAAATAGCCCAAGGGACTGTATCCTGCCTGGTTTTGCCCATACCTGATTTAGTGTCTAGGACTGAAGGGAACTGGAGTTCAACAAATATAGGTAGCTAGCCACGGGTGCCCATTATACATATTTTCACAGCTATTGGACAGAGTGGGAGGACAGAAGGTGTAAAACTGTACATGATAGCATTCAAATCACATAGTTTACCAATAATATGTGGAATGATGTTTATGAGTCAGTGTCCCGCCTAAATGTGATATTTGGGTTTACTTGGTGTACAATTTTGCATATTTATGCTCTTGCACCCACGTATAACAAGGCACGTCAATGTATAACTTTGGGATCTTTTTGTATCGAAGTACAGCAGGTTGTGGAAAATGGATAGGTTTTTTTCATTTATTTACAGATAGCACACATTTAAATGTCTTGGTTGGAAAATTATTTGACTGCATCATGACAGAAGGAAATATTCTGTGACATGTAGAAGTTCAAGATGGCCAGCAATGAAAAAGGATGGCCATGATTCCAATCCAACGCTGAAGGAATCTGTGTTCAGTGAATGAGAATCTTTATCATGTTTCCAGGTATAGGCCCATAAATTGTATTTTTCATTACATGTGGAAAAACACATCACCTTCCTATTGATCTTGCATTTATGAAGGGAGAAATTGGAAGGAAAACTGTTTTGCTGTAAGAGTGATTCACTAAACTGAAATGGGAGACAACATCGCAAGCTGGCCCTACTACCATTAGGCAAAGTGAGGCAACTGCTTTTGAAAACACATGGTGGAAAGCAGTACGAACAGTCCCCTAGGTCAGTGTTTCCCAACCAGTGTGCCGTGAGCGATCATCAGGTGTGCCGTGGGAAATTGGAACCTCCAATACCCTTTCTTTCCCCTCCTGCTGAACACCTTTTTCTTCTCCACTCGGGCTCCCTTCTTCCCAGCCTTGCTCTGCTCGCTTTGCCTCGCTTTGCTCTGGGGTGAGTCTGCGCAGTAGTGCCCGCACGGGTCACATCTTCCTCTCTCCCCCCTCCCCTCCTGAACATGCTCACGCTGCCCCCTCCGATCAAAATGGCGGCAGAAGTGGCAGTGTAGAAGAAAAAGTAAGTGTTCGGCAGGAGGGGAAGAAAGGGTACGAAGGGGGAGTGGGAAGAAGAGGTCTCTGTCGAAAGCTGGCATGGGCAAACTTGGACCTTCCAGGTGTTTTGGACTCCAACTCCCACCATTCATAGCAGACTCAGGCTCTTTTCCTTTCCCCCCTTCAGCCATTTCAGCAGGAAAGGGCCTCAGGCTGTTAGGAATGGTGGGAGTTGAAGTCCAAAGCACCCAGAGGGCCGAAGTTTTCCCATGCCTGTTTTAGGGACCTTCCAACATTGTGATTCTGGATAGAAAACAACAACATAACATTGAGTCCACAGTGCTCTCTGGGTGTAGGTGAACTACAACTTCCAAACTCAAGGTCAATTCCCAAGCAAACCCTTTCAGTACTTTCTCTTGGTAGAGAGAGTTCAATATGCCAAGTTTGGTTCAATTCCATTATTGCAAGAGTTCAGGGTGCTCTTTGATTGTGTGTTAACTATAAATCCCAGAAACTGTAACTCCCAAATGTCAAGGTCTATTTCCCCCAAACTCCATCTGTGTTACATTTGGGCATATTGAGTATTCATGCCAAGTTTGGTCCTGATCCAACATTGTTCGAGTCCACAGTGCTCTCTGGATATAGGTGAACTACAACTCCAAAACACAAGGTCAATGCCCACCAAACTCTTATAGTATTTTCTCTTGGTTATGGGAGTTCTGTGTGGGAAGTTTGTGTCTTTCTGCCATTCCTGGCAGGATATCTATGTTGTGTTCATCGAAACAGGCCCAGATTTC
This sequence comes from Anolis apletophallus, assembly GCA_030556195.1. Taxonomy (NCBI): domain Eukaryota; kingdom Metazoa; phylum Chordata; class Lepidosauria; order Squamata; family Anolidae; genus Anolis; species Anolis apletophallus. Next base: position 97,341,655 of record JARBWK010000006.1, on the reverse strand, counting down.
ACACTGAGTGTATAAATACATTTTAAAACATATTAACTATATGTTTTACTGTGTTAGTGTCATTTTGTGTCATTTTGGTTGGTGGTGTGCCCCAGGATTTTGTAAATGTAAAAAATGTGCTGCGGCTCAAAAAAGGTTGAAAAAACTGCCCTGGGTGTTGCACATGAGGTTTGTAGTTTAGTTAGGCCCAAGGGCTCTGTGGCTGAGAGTTTTAAATGCTACTCCCTAAACTGCTAATTTTTTGATTCCACAAGATGTTACCATGGCAGGTAAAGTGGATCTAGTGCTATAACAGTCTCTTGGATGTTGTGGAGGAAAGTGGGAATTAGAGCCCCTTAAAAAAACAAGTTTTATTTGCAAAACAATTAAATATATTTATTTGCATATGAAAAACATGCATATTTATGTACATTTTAAAATCACCATTTACATCCCGAATACTTTATACAAAATTGTAATGAGACACAGCGGTGGACATTCATTTTGCAGAAGACATGGCAGTAATCTTCACGTTGAAAACAATGGAAACAGCCCATTCACAATCTTTAGGGGAATTTTGCAGTTAAAATATAGTATTAGCTTGTGCTGGAGTAAGTTGATGCCAGTGGAACAAGTCAAAATATTGTCCTGCTCTGTTTAAAAACCGAATCCCAGCAATATCAGGGGAACTTCTTCCAAATACATCTTGGATCAGAATATGAAGTCTCTTGTCTCCTAATCCCAAACATGTTTAAACAAAAATAAAGTTCCACTGAATACACAGGGATTTACTTCCTAATATGATTTCAATCGTAAGTGCAAATGCAGGACCGTGAGTCTTTTGAAGATTATATTATCTTACTGAGAAACATTGGTCACCATCGAAGTTGGCCGCTTAAGAATTGATTCAACGGAAAACGACAAGGGTTCATTTGTTGTCAATTTCGTCACAACTTGCTTAGTCCCCAAAAAGTCTTTTGCATATCTATCGATGGTGAATTTGTATTTCTGGTTCTCTTTGATGGTGTTCTCTTTGTATTTCTTGGATGCCTCGTCAAATGTCATTTTCAACTCTGGTCCAGATCGGCTGCATAGCGTCTTCTGGAATAATGAATGGAAGGGGCTATATTTGGGTTGTCCTGCAGGAGGTAGAGGTGGAACTTGCTGCTTAGTGGCTTCTTTGCTGACCTTGCTGAGGGGCTGTTCCTGAGGAATCAGATTATCCTTGTCAGAAATCTGTGAGAATGTCCTTTTAGGGGGTGAGAAGGCTGACCTCTCACGACTCTCCTGAGGAATGTGTTGAAGTTCATTTGGAGCTGGCTGTAATTCTTGAACATGAGGAAGCAAGAATGAGTTCTCATTCTTCGAGTGCATCACATCATGTTCAGGGTTTGGACAATCCTGGCCTTGTGAAGCCTTAGGATCCCAGTTGGCCCCAGGTTTGAGGGACTGGACTGTGGAGGCATTCAGAAGGCACTGCTGGTACAGAAGGGCATCATTGATGGGGGCACACTTTGGCCATACCAGGAACCGTGAGGGCAAAGGGTATTGCCGGTAGGTGGTGGCCACACTCACATTCGATGAAATGAGTTCCATGTTCCCTGAACCTGAATACTGCATAGTCAGATCTAGACAAGTTGGAAGGAAGCCACAAAAGTCCTTGTTTGTTGTCTCAACCTGGTTTGGACCAAAGGAATTTTTGTAGGGGTTGTATTCTGTCCCATGCACCATGCGGTTAGGCAGGAAAAAGGCAGCAGCTTGAGTCGCTTCCAACATTTCTCTTTCTTTGTACTCCCTCTCAAGCATGATGTTCTCCAGTTCCTTGTCGGCAAAAGCCCGCCTTTTTCTCATTCTGTCACTCACAGGAGCTGGCAAGGTTGAATTCCCAGTAAGGTAAGGATCAGCTGGGATGGGGCGGTAGCCTGAAAAACAAACACACATTTGTCACCTGAACAATGGATTAATGTGTAAAGAAGAAACACTAAAGTGCTCAGAAAGCTACCTGTGCAGAGAACCCTGTATCTACTACATGGTTGATGATGTGCTCAATTTTCAGTATTTTTATGTATCTAGCATTTCAAAGCATACACAATACTTTCAAATCCTTTTCAATAGGTTACTTCAGACACAGTTCACATGCACCAGGAATGTGGTGTAGCTGGCTGGGAGTCAGCCGCATAAGATCTCTACTGACCAGAAGGTCATGAGTTCGAGGCCTGCCTGGGTCGGGGTGAGCTCTCGACCAATTGTGTAGCTCGTTGTCTGTCTATATATGTTGTATGTCTATGGCATTGAATGTTTGCCTGCATTGTGATCCGCCCCGAGTCCCCTGCGGGGTGAGAAGGGCGGAATATAAATGATGTTAATTAATTAATTAATGCAAAAGCGGAAAACACAACTGACTTGCTCTTCTTTTCATGCTGTCTAATTCCCAAAATACAACTTGTGAACATTTTTCCATCATAAGATATATTATTATGAACCATCTTTTCAACAGGAGTTTACTCATCTTATAAGCTACAGGAAAGGAAATTCCACCTGAACATTAAGAACTTACAAACTGTGAGAGCTGTTCAGCAGTGGAACTCTCTGCCTCAGAGTGTGGTGGAGGCTCCTTACTTGGAAACCACCCTGAGTGGTATATACATTAAGTTATTATTATTATTTATTTTAAACAGAGGCTGGATGGCCATCTGTCAGGGGTGCTTTGAATGTGATTTTCCTTCTTCTTGGCAAGGGTTTGGACTGGATGGCCCACGAGGTCTCTTCCAACTCAAGGATTCTATGATTCTATGATAATAGGAGGTTTCACACTTCCCTTCTGACAATGTACAGGAGGGGAAGAAGTGATCGAAATTATTTGTTCCCTTCCCCCCCATGATTGTTTTTATTCATAACTACAGCCACACTATTAAATATGTAACAATCTCATGAGGTAAAGTTTTATATTCCCTTTTAAAGTATATTGATTTCTGTTTCCTTGTTGAAGCAGTTGTAATATCATTTCCAAAGATATCTGTACCTATAGCTGGCGCATTTCTATTAGATGGCTTGCTATGTACACAAACATGGTAGGAAAAAGTCCAAGGAGTACTAGAAGAAAAGAGAAAGAAAGTTAAGACAAATCAGGTAAAGGAATGTGAGGTTTTTTGTAAAATATAAGATTCTGGAGATAGTGTGAATATGAGAGAGAGAGAGAGAGAGAGAGAGAGAGAGAGAGAGAGAGAGAGAGAGAGAGAGAGAGAGAGACTGTTTTGTATACCTGGATTTCTATCATATACCCCCTTAGCTCACATAAGTTTAATTCAATAAAGTTTACTTTCCAAGAAGTAATCTCATATCATCTTGATTACTACACACATGATAGTCAGAAAAAGATGGTATCCCAATATAGAAAAGGTCAGGATGAGCCTTTCAAATCATTGTCACTAGCTTTGATCTATTTTCTTTTTAAAAATGTATTGGGCAAAACACAACAGGTCTGTTATACGTAAATAAACTCCTGTCTATTTTTTCTGGCCAAGAAGCACATTGCATTCACACTGCATTCACTTCATCCAGTTGCTATTAACTGGCCTTGGAAAGATTCCTGCAGTCTTGCTATATTTTGATATTCTTTTCTATGATTATATTAATGTGTTTTGCCATTATTGCATGCTAACATCGCAGGATTTGTACCTTAAAAGACGGGATAGAAATAATTTTAATAGAATCAACACATCATGATATATCAGAATAGTTTTCCTAATGGAGCCCTTGGTGTTCGAAAATGAATGGAAACTACACTGAGATCTATTTACTGTTGGCTTTTAAAAGATTTGGCAACATGGTAATGTTTTATATTATACTCGTGGGAACTGGAAAACAATTATATCCCTTCTCCCTTAGTAATCTAATTTGTGTGTGTGCATAAAACAAAAAAATAGAAACTGCACAGAACTCAACTGTCTATCTTAAAAGTATTGATCTATTACCTACAAATCCACTGATGATATCAAGATGCTTAACAGGGGAATTCCAGACAGAAAACAATCGGGGCCAGCTAGCACCTCCCAACAAAGGATTCCCCCAGACAAGAATCTGCCAGGCTCTGAAGCTGCAAGGCTATTCAGTGTTAATCAAGATGACCAATTGAAACATTCATACTTGCCTCAAGCAGACATGAGTTCTTTCTCCTACCCTGGACATTCCACAGATATATAAACCTCACTTGCCTAGTTTCCAACCTCTGAGGATGCCTGCCACAGATGTGGGTGAAATGACAGGAGAGAATGCTTCTGGAACATGGCCACAAAGTCCGGAAAACTCACAGTAACCCAGTTACCTAGAATTGTCACAGCTAACCATTGTATGTGTCAATAGCCTAATCCTATGTCTGCATAGATGGATGTTTCATTAAATTCTATTAAATCCAACAAAATTATTTCCTAATTAAAGAAGCACATGTTGAATGTTGATAAATGAGATATTAATCAAAAATTTGTGTCAGTATTGATATTAAATTGCCTTGGGTAATGTATTTTTATTTTAAAATAGTTTCTTTAAAATACAAATTTCCCAATTCTTGCCATGAGCATTTTTTCAGAGCAAGGTGCTACATTACTAATTCAAATCTTCATAAAGATCACAACAATATGTTTGACCGAAACCACAGTCATACATTTGATTCAAATCAGAAAAGAACTGGAAACGTTTATTAAAGTGCACTCCATTATCTGACATAATTACTTAGGGGTTGTGTTATAGAGCTATAGTTGGTGTTAATTAGAAGTCTTTCTTCCTCTATTTGGTTCTCATTATTCCTCCTAAGAGCTATAAAATTGCGATTTGTAGTTTGGTGAAGCCACCAGCACTTGTTGAAAGAGTAGAATACCTTGTAGAACCACTAGAACTCCCAGGGTTCTATAGCAGTAAGCTGTGAACATAGTGCCAAACCGCATAAATTATACAATGTAAACACCCTTAGATTTACTCATGTTTAAGATTAGTGTCCACTAGAATTTAATTACAGGACCCCCATGGATATCAAAATCTGTGGATGCTCATGTCCCATTATATACAATGTTGTAGTAAAATGGGGCACCTTATACGCAGATAGGTCAAAAAGTAATGCCTCCATCGCTCTAACTTTTCTTTCTTTCACAACTACTGGTATATCTATGCATGATATGGTAGAGGTAACCTTACTCTACTGATATAGTCTTTCCTTTTTCCAATTGACTGATTAGAACCATGGATCTGAAGCTAAAAGAAAGAGTCGTCATTGAATTTCTGGCAAAAGAAATGTGTGCACCTAAGGAAATCCATAATCGCTTGAAGAATGCTTATGATTTGGCCCCTTCTGACTTTAACCTTTTGGACCTCTGAAAAACCACCGACATGGTTTCAGATTTCAATGACTTGAATGATGTTAAAGCAGCTTTAAAATCATGGGTCACGAAGCAAAAACTCTGAATTTTTCCAAAATGGTTTTGATGCCCGGGTTAAATGATGGTGCAAATGTGTACAAATTGATGGTGACTACATTGAATGGTAGTTTTACGTAGAAGACAGTTCAGGCTATGATCAGTAGCAAATTCTGCTGCTATATGTTCTTTCATAATGTTTTTATGACACAAGAGGCAAAACTTTTTGACCCACCCTGGTATAACATGGCAAAATCAAGATTTCCTTTTGGGATTATAAATAAATAAATTCAAGCTATGCATAGTTTAATCTGTAGAAACAAAATCCATGTAAATGGAGGGTTGGCTGTATTGTGTTATGGTGGAACATTAACATACATCTGGGCTTGTTTGTCCATCTTCCTATAATCTGTTATCATCAATGCAATCCAAATACATAGGAGCCCCCGGTGGAGTTAAACCCTTGTGCCGGCAGGACTGAAGACCGACAGGTTGCAGGTTCGAATCCGGGGAGAACACGGATGAGCTCCCTCTGTCAGCTCCAGCTCCACAAGCGGTGACATGAGAAAAACCTCCCAAAAAGATTTTATATAATTATATAAAATATATAATTATAATAACAACGGGAATGTGGCACAGCTGGCTGGGTGTCAGCTGCATAAGATCTCTACTGAACAGAAGGTCATGAGTTCGAGGCCTGCCCACGTCAAGGTGAGCTCTCGACCTATTGTCGACCTTTGCAACCCGAAAGACAGTTGCATATGTCAAGTAGGAAATTAAGGAAATTAAGGTACCACTTAGTGGGGTGGCTAAATTTAACTGATTTACGAGGCCATAAAAAGATCTCCAAGAAACATGCTGAGGAATGAAGGAGTGTGACAGCTCCCCCCGGTGGCCAGATGTTAAATTGCCTCTGTCTGTCTTGTGTGTTTGTGTGTCTAAATGTAATGTGTACATTGTAATCCGCCCTGAGTCCCCTGTGGGGTGAGAAGGGCAGAATATAAATGAAGTAAATAAATATAAATAATAAATAATAAAACAACAAACATCCGGGCGTCCCCTGGGCAACATCCTTGCAGACGGCCAATTCTCTCACGCCAGAAGCAACATGCAGATTCTCAAGTCACTCCTGACACACACACAAAATCCAAATACATGACCCTGCAAGGCATTTCACTTCAGTAACAATCATAGCAACAAACAGTGAGATACAGAAGAATCAACAACTTCAAGTGCTAAAGTGCATTACCTTCCAAAATGCTTTTAGCCAGCAAACTCGGAGTCCGGACATGCCTTTGGTACACTGTCTTGCGTTCAAAGTTCGCTTGTTTCCCAGTAAGTCCTTTCTTATCCTGGCAAATAATAATAATAACCAAGAAATGGAGAGGGAAAGGCAGGGGAAACATCACAGATTATTTCTTTATAGGATGAATTGTCTCCTGTCTTTCAAATCACCAAACCTAAGTCAGTTCTGAGCACATAACAAGAGGGTAAGTTCTACTGATTGTTAAGGCAATTCCTCCTAAGTCAATGTTTAGATGGCCAAAGGAGTCATGCTGTGATGCAGCTTGACATCTTGGCCTTAGAACACCCTGGAAGGGGCTGAACTTTCAATTATTTGGACACAAGCAGGCCTGCCAGTGTTAAGCAATAGGCAGCCCTTGGCAGCCCTGTTCATTTTTAATAGGAATGTCTAAGTTTATAATGGAAATAAGTCCTTAGTAAGTAAACACAAAGCTCTCCTCTAATCCAAAATACATGCTTATTGCTTAGCTAGGTATTTTGCTTCCCTTAGAAACCAAAAATAGGTTGCATGCAACTTTGTCTGGAACATAAGCAATCTGGCATATTATCAAACTACAGAAAAAGGGAATTGTTGGGTTGCGGTGAGTTTTCCAGGCTCTATGGCAATGTTCCAGAGGCATTCTCTCCTGACCTTTCACCCACATCTGTGGCAGGCATCCTCAGAGGTTGTGAGGTCTATTGGAAACTAGGCAAGTGGGGTTTATATATCTGTGGAAAACCTCCCTTGCCTAGTTTCCAACAGACCTCACAACCTCTGAGGATGCCTGCCATAGATGTGGGTGAAACTTTAGGAGAGACTACCTCTGGAACATAGCCATGCAGCTCACAGCAACCCAGTGATTCTGGCCTTTGTCAACACAAGAGAGTTATAGTTGTGGTTGTTGTGTGCCTTCAGGACATTTCTGACTTATAGCAAATCTATCAAAGGGTTTTCTTTGCAAGATTTGTTCAGAGGAGGGTTTGCCTTTGCCTTCCTCAGAGGCTGAGACAAGGGACGCTGAGAGAGGAGGTGTGTGTCAGCTCCCCCTGGTGGCCAGAGTTTGCCTCTGTTCGTCTATATGTTGTGTATGTGAAAAACAGCAGGAATTGTCTGCTAGTATGTGTACCTGTAATCCGCTCTGAGTCCCCTTCGGGGTGAGAAGAGCGGAATATAAATAAACTAAGTAAATAAATAAATAAATAAATAAATAAATGAGACAGTGTGACATGAGCAGTGGATTTTCATGACTGAGCAGGGATTGGGACCCTGGTTTCCAGATGTGCAGTCCAATGCTCAAACCGCTACATTTTGGAAAGGATAAATTGCATTTTCAATTCTGTCACCACCAATGTATTAAATAAAATGCTAAAGGCAGCCTAATATTCCTTACAATGCCATTTAATTGATCGAAGTTCGACTGAAAAGATGGAATGAAAGCTGGGATGGACCACCTCAAAGGGTTGTTAGGGGATTTGGGACACAAATCCAGAAGTTTCCCAAAATGGAGCTAAAGGAGCTAATTTCATTCAGTCTCATTTGACAATACAACAAATTTCGAACCAGGTTGTGAAAAGATGGTACTTGATAGACCTCTTTGCTTGGACCTGGAAAATATTTTCCTGGGAGGCTGGAAAACTACTGCAGTCCTGAAGCAACCCCCATCCAGATTGGACTGCAAATGCTGGACCTGAAGCCCAATCCAGATGCAATGGAGGGGGCATTTGCACTGTAGAATGGATGCAGTTTGACATCACTTGAACTGCCCTGGTTCAATGCTAAGGGAGGTGTAGTTTAGTAAGACACCAGCACTCTTTGGTAAAGACCTTGTGAAACTCCCATCTCCTAGGATTTCATACATTCAGCCCTGGCAGTTCAAGTGGGCTCAATGGGTATTTATTCATTCTACAGCTTTCCAAGCTCTGTGTCCTGACAGGTTAGTGTGCCAGCTGTATTCATTGTGTAGGTTCAGCACACAAACTTAAGGAAAAACCACTGTGTCTCTGTGAAATAAGCAATACATCATATACAAGCCATCCCCAAATTAGAAACAATATATGTGGTGTGTGTGTGTGTGTGTGTGTGTATATATATAATTTATGACATTTATATGCCGCCCTTCTCACCCTGAAGGGGACTCAGAGCAGCTTACAATTAAAATGTAAATACAATATATTATATTATTGCCATAGCACAATATTAATATTATATATTACATTGTACTATAACATTATACTGTAATATTATTAGTAATATAAAATATATAATAATATAATAATATAATAATAGTAGTCGTAGTATTATATCGTATTACATTATAATATTATCAATATTATATGTATATACAATACATTATATTATATTATATTATATTATATTTAGGTTCTATAGGTTTATTTTCAGTACAATTAGTATAGAAGCTGGAACATATACATGTTTCAGGGTAACTCCAGTCAAATATATACATACATACATAATTATATAGCTTGGGATAGCATAGGGAAGAGTGTTTGTTTTGCTGCCTGTGCCCTCTTCTGAAGATTTCACCTCACTTTTGGCCCCTGTCATCATTGAATTTTGTAAAATTTTGGCTTGTTATGGAAACAATGATTTTTTAAAAAATCATGTCAAGAAGCTACTTGCAAACATGCTGCAAGTCACTTCTGATGTGAGAGAATTGGTCATCTACAGAGACATTTCCCAGGGGATGCACAAATGTGTTACCATCCTGCTGGGAGGCTTCTCTCATGGCCCTGCAAGCTAGAGCTGACAGGCAGGCGCTCACCCCATCTTGCAGGTCATTCGAACTGGCAACCTTCAGGTCAGCAACCCAACCTTCAGGTCAACAGTCCCACCCGCACAATGGTTTAACCCATTGTGCCACCAATGTCACAAGGATTGGTGAAAATAATGTATGTATGTGTGGGTATCTCTTGCAAGGGGCTAGTTTAACTTCTGGATGACTGTGTGGCAAAGTGATGCCTAGCTCCAAAGTGTGTCACCATCAAGAAGTGGCACCCTATGTGGGCTTGGAAGGTGTGAAGGAGGGGAGGAGGGCATCAGCCCATAGGAGAGGGAGAGAGGGAGGGAGGGAGGGGGCCGGCGGGGCCTGACTCACCTCGGTGGCCTGCTGCCTGCGGAGGGCCACCTGGGCGGCCATGACACGCTGCCTCTCCACCACCAGCAGGCAGTTGGCGCACTGGCAGTCCCTCCAGCGGCAGAAGCGCTTGTGGCCCTTCAAGCAGGAGACCACGCCGTGGTTGCGGCACCGCGCGCACTTGGGCGTCCGGCTCAGCTTCCGCGGCTGCGGCTCCGGCGGGGGGCCCTCGGCCGAGGAGGAAGAGGCACAGCTCGGCCCCCTCGGCGGCTCCGGAGGGAACAGGGGGCGGCGCAGAGCCTCCTCGTCCTCCTCGTCGTCGTCGTCCTCGTCCTCCTCTCCATCCTCTTCTTGTTCGTCCACATCCTCCTCCAAGTCGTCGTCGTCCTCCTCCGAGCGGGGGAGACCCTTCGGCTGCTCGATCTCGTCCTCCAGGCTCTCCACGTCGATCTCCCAGGCCTCCCCGCCTCGAGGAAGGCGCTGCTGCCCTTCAGCCATGGCACAACCCCACAAGAAGACCCCGCCGCCGCCTGGTTCACGGCTGCAAGAGAAGGAAGGAAGGAAGGAAGGAAGGAAGGAAGGAAGGAAGGAAGGAAGGAAGGAAGGAAGGAAGGAAGGAAGGAAGGAAGGAAGGAAGGAAGGAAGGAAGGAAGGAAGGAAGGAAGGAAGGATAAGGAAGGAAGGAAGGAAGGATGGAAGGAAAAAAAGAGGGAGGAAAAAGGAAGGAAGGAAGGAAAATAAAAGAGGAGGGAGGGAGGAAGCGAAGGATGCAAGAGAAGGGATGGAGAGAGGAAGAAAGAGAAGAATGGAAGAGAAGTAATGAATGAGAATAGAAGAGAAGGGAGGAAGGAGAAGAGAAAGGAAGAGAAGAGAATGAATGAGAATAGAAGAGAAGGGAGGAAGGAGAAGAGAAAGGAAGGAAGGAGAGAAGGATGGAAGAGAAGAATGGACGGGGAGGGAGGGAAGGAGGGAGGAAAGAGAAGGAGAGAAGGATGGAACAGAAGGGTGCAAGGGGGAGATAAGGAAGGATGGAAGAGAAGGAAGGATGGAAGAGAAGGAAGGATGGAAGAGAAGGAAGGAAGGAAGGAAGGAAGGAAGGAAGGAAGGAAGGAAGGAAGGAAGGAAGGAAGGAAGGAAGGATGGAAGGATGGAAGGATGGAAGGATGGAAGGATGGAAAAGAAGGATGGAAGGGGGAGATAAGGAAGGATGGAAGAGAAGGAAGGATGCAGGAAGGGATGGAGAAGGAAGGAAGAATGAAGGAAGAATAGAAGAAGTAAGGAAGGAAGAAGGAAGGAAGAAGGAAGGAAGGAGGGAAACAGGAAAAGGAAGGAAGGAAGGAAGGAAGGAAGGATGGAAGGAAGGAAGGAATGGAAGGAAGGAAGGAGAAAAGGATGGAAAGAAGGATGGACGATAAGGGAGGAAAGGAAGGATGGAAGAGAAAGAAAGAAGGGAGGGAGGAAAAACGAAGGAAGGATGGATGGATGGAAGAGAAGGATGGACGAGAAGGGGAAAGGGGGAGGGAAGTAAATAGAATGGAAGAGGGGGAGGGAGGAAGAGAAGGATGGAAGAGAAGGGAGGGAGGAAAAGGAAGGAGAGAGGGAGAGAAGGAAAAAGGAGAAGGGAAGAAGGAAGAGAAGGAGGAAGGGAGGGAGTGTACACCCGCAGTTAGTTGGGCGCGCCGCAAACCACATGCTTTGCCGACACTGCGGGTGCATCTCCACACTGTAGGAATGAATGCAGTCTTACACTTCAACAGCCAATGCCTCCAATATGTTATGAAATCTTGGGATTTGTAGTACAGTCTTTTAGGGAGGAATGCTGGGTGCCTCACCAAACTACGACTCCCCGTTAGTTATTCCGTAGCATTGAAGGATCAATAATTCCCAGGCCATGAGGCATCTACGTGTAGAATAAATGCAGTTTCCACACCATTTCAACTGCCATGGCTTCGCATGAGGAAGTCTTTAGCCATCCATCTCTACCCAAGAGGCTGGTGCCTCACCAAACGACAACTCCCAGGATCCCCTTAAACCAGAGCAGTTCAAGAAGTGTCAAACTGCATTAATACTACAGTGTAGCTGTGTAGACGCAGCCAGAGGGGGAGCCCCGGCCCGAGTTTATTATACCTTACCTACACTAGGTTATTTCGGTAACAGAGCGGAAAAATCCCATTTCAAAAAGAAAAGGAAAGGGCCTGAGGCTGTTAGGAATGGCGGGAGCTGGTCCAAAACACCTGGAAGGAGTGCCCAAGTTTGCCCAGGCCTGGACTAGACTCTGGGGACTATATATCACAAACCCATTTGATCCAACCGATGCGTTGGTTTGACTCTCAGCTCCGCTCCCTGAAATCCTTTGCAGGCTGCCTGGTTGAGACTGGGCCGACCCACAAACACAACACCGGGGATTCCACGGAAAAAAATACACCCGTGATATTTTTTTTGAAAAAATAGAATACAGGTAAATGGGAAGTGATAGGTACAGACTATTTTGACCTCCTGAGGACTGGGGCGTCCTTCAAATGACCTATGGCTAGATCTACACTGCCATATAAAATCCAGCTGATTTGCTCTGAACTGGATTGTATGGCAGTGTAGATTAATATAATCCAGTTCAAAGAAGACAAATGTGGATTATTTATTTTATTTATTTGCGGTGTTTGTATACCGCCCTTCTCAACCCCGAAGGGGACTCAGGTCTGTTCTGATTTGATAATCTGAATTGTATAGCAGTGTGGATCCAGTCTGTGTTTAGGACTCCTTCCAGACAGGCCCTACATCCCAAGATCTGATCCCAGGTTTTCATTTTATCCCAGATTATCTGGCAGTTGGGGACTCATATAATCCAGTTTAATGCAGAAAACCTGGGATCAGATCCTGAGATAAAGGGCCTGTCTCATATAATCCAGTTTAAAGCAGATAGAGCGGATTATCCGATTTGATAATCTGGATTATGTGGCAGTGTAGAAGGGGCCTGAGTCACTGGCACTTTTCAGACGAGATCAAGGATTCCATCGCATTCGGCCACAGCAGTTAAAGTGGTGCCAAACTGGATTAATTCTACAGTGTTGATAGTTAAAGTGGTGCCAAACTGCATTAATTCTACAGTGTAGATACTATCTCTACACTAACTACACACTGTAGAATTAATGCAGTTTGGCACCACCTTAACTATCCACACTGTAGAATCAATGCAGTTTGGCATCACTTTATCTACATTGTAGAATTAAAGTGCAAAGTGATGCCAAACTACATTAATTCTACAGTGTGGATAGTTAAAGTGGTGCCAAACTGCATTAATTCTACAGTGTGTAGTTAGTGTAGAGATAGTATCTACAATGTAGAATTAATGCAGTTTGGCACCACTTTACGCGTTAATTCTACAGTGTAGTAGACCGTTAAAGTGGTGCCAAACTGCATTAATTCTACAGTGTAGACAGTGTAGATAGTATCTACAATGTAGAATTAATGCAGTTTGTCACCACTTTAACTGCTGTGGCCAAATGCGATGGAATTCTTGATGTTGTAGTTTTTCCAAGGACTCTTCAACCTTCTCGGCTGAAGAGTGCCAGTGATTCAAGGCCCCTTCTACACTGCCACATAATCCAGATTATCAAATCGGATAATCCGCATTAGCTGCTTTAAACTGGATTATTTGAGTCTACATTGCCATATAATCCACTTCAAAGCAGATAATCTGGATTCTACATGGCAGTGTAGAAGGGGCCTACAGCCAACCCATACAATAGGGGTCGAAAAAAGCAACAAGAGAAAGTCCTGCTTGGTGCTCCTGCCGCTGGAGTCCAAGCAAACCTAGAGGGGGGCATCTACACTGGAGAATGAATGCGGTTAGATAGTAAGCAGTTTAGCTGCCAGGGCTCAATGCTATAGTTTGCACTATTCGGCAGAGAAGGAGAAAGACCTTGCAAACCTGCAGTGATAGGATAGCATTAAACCATGGCTGTCATTCTCCAGTGTAGATGCACTTCAGGAACACACAGGGCAGGCACACTGACTCACCAAAGCCATAGGTCCCGGTCTGGTCGCAGAAAGGCTCCGAGAGGGCATCCAATCCGTCCCGAAAGCCAGAGGAAGCCTTGCCCAGCCTCAGAGCGTCCCCTGCCCCCTTGGAGGCTGCGGTGGGGAGCGGGAAAGAAGCGCCAAAGCTCCCCAAGCGCTGCAAATCCGGCTCAGGCGGAGAGAGAGAGAGGAGTCGGTGCCAGCCTTGCCCCCAACCCTCGCGCCTTGGACTCTGGGCGGCCTTTGCCCGCTTCCCTATATGATCCGTCCCAGGTCGAGGACGGCCGGCCACGCCATTGGTGGCTTCTCGGGCCGTCCCCCTTTTGATTGGCTACGGCGCGTTCGAAAGGCCCCTCCTTCCTCCGCTCCCCTTTTTCTCCCGCTCGGCTGTTTTTCGTCAAACTTTTGACGCCTCTGTTTTCTTTGCTCCGCTTCGCAGGGTCACTTTTCTTTATTTACCAGCATCAGTAGCAGAACGGGGGTGTTTTCTTTTGTTTTTGGGGGGGGGGATTGTATCAGTGTGTGCCTTTCACAAAGAGACTGGCCTGGGGAAAACATAAAGATATAAAAGGCGACCAAAGGAGGTCTGGCTGAGTTATAAAAGGGATGGCAAAGGTAGAGGACAAAAGAAAAGGAGAAAAGAGAGGCGTTTTCACTTTTCCTAACGAGGAAATCCCACAAGGAGGAATATCACTTGCCCTGACGTCATAAATCTACAAATAAATTCAAGGAATCCAAAGCATAATGCGAGTTTTCCTCTTGTATGCTCCAAATCACCCATCAGAACAAAGAATTTAGTACACAAATAATTCTATTTTCAAAAATTATATCTGCAAAACTATTGGCTATTTGCAAAGACACATATTTGGTTTTTGGCTCGGTATCTCAGAGCCCTTCCACACAGCTTTATATCCCAGAATATCAAGGCAGAAATATCTGCTTTGAACTGGAATATCTGAGTCCACACTCACTCAGATATTGTGGGATTTTCTGCCTTGATATTTGGGAATATAGGGCTGTGTGGAAGGGCTCTCGGGGTTCGTCCAGACAGGCCCTCTACCCCAGGATTTATGCTTTAAACCGGATTATATGCGTCTACACTGCCAGATAATCCGGGATAAACAGAAAACCTGGGATATTGGGACTGTCTGGAAGGGCCCTTCGATATAGATATTCCCAGAATAGCCAACGCTCCCATACATCTCACTTATGATAAATTACATAAGTTACATTTCCTCCTGAGTCCGTTGATATGAATGAATCACAGAGTCCACAAAAATTACATTTAAACTACAAATCCCAGAATTCTGCAGGAGGCAACAAACAGACTTAAAGTGGATCCTTTCTCTAGTGTGATGAGATCTTAAAAGCCAATGTTTCTACCTTCTGCGGCCATTTAATTCAATGTATTTCAGAAGTTGTTCCAGGCAGGAATTGTTTTATTATTAGTGCATATATTTATTTTTTTTAATTTTATTTATTTATTTTATTATTTGTTATTTATTTATTTATTTATTTTTATTTTATTTATTTTATTTTTATTTTTTATTTTTTATTATTCGCATTTATATATCATTTCTCTCTCTCTCTCTCTCTCTCTCTCTCTCTCTCTCTCTCTTGTATTTTTTTGTTTATTATTATTATTTTAACCGCTTTGTTTTTTTGTTTTCGTTCAGAGAAAAAAAAGAAGAACTAACTTTCGGGGAGGTTCATGTATTTCCATATAAATATGTATTTTCCATATAAATACGAAACAAAAAGGGCCTTGTTTGTCCTGGCCATAGGGAAAGACACCGGCTGAAGTTGTGTGAAAATAAGAGTTGCGTTAAACGGGCGATTTAGATAAAAATCAAGGCCCCCGACAAACAGTTTCTGCGCAAAATTATATATACAGTGGTTTTATAGCAACATAAAACGGTGTTTTTTGTATCATCAAGGCCGAAGGGCCCTTTGCAAAGACACCTTTATACACACAACACATCCCTTGTTTATAGTCCTTCTCTAGCTGTATCTTTGCAGGGCCGTGTATATATACATATTATATATATGTATGTGTGTATATGCATACATACAAACAAAGGGCAAAGCCTAACGCTGCCTAATTGCAGTCACTTGATATAATCTTTCCAGTTAAGGAACGCCAAGTCTCCGGCTGGCATTGGACTGGTGCCGTTTGAGCTGGAGGGCGGAGAGCTTGGAGGGAGCCAGCCTTTGGGGAAAGAGACGTCGGGTGTTGTTGTGCACAGTGTCAACACAGAAGCACAGCCTGTTCCCTCCGCACCATAAACCGCCCATATTATAGCCTTGCCCATAAGGATTCTGTATATCTAGTATCTATGCCTTGTGTTGGGTTTCATCCGGCTGAAAATAGCCTTCCAAAGTGACTTCCATCCTACTGGGTCTTGGATCGAAAGGCGAGGTTGACCAAAGACAGAGTTGTTGCTCTGCGCCTTGGCTTCCTTTCGGACCTAAGGACTTTCTTGGCAAGGTAGGTGTCCTCATGGCATGAGAGGTTGGCTATTGCTATCTTCTGAAGCCCAGAGAGTGTGACTTGCCCAAGGTCACTCAGTGGGTTTTCATGGAGGAGCAGAGCTGCCGAATTTGTACTGTATGGTGAGTGTAAACCACAAGGATGGCAAAACATCCAAACATCCGGGCATCCCCTGGGCAACGTCCTTGCAGACGGCCAATTCTCTCACACCAGAAGTTTCTCAAGTCGCTCCTGACATGAAAAAAAAAGTGTAGACCAGGCATGGGCAAACTTGGGCCCTCCGGGTGTTTTGGATTTCAATTCCCACAATTCTTAACAACCCCAAGCCCTTTCCTTTTTTCCCCCTCAACCGCTCAAGTGGTCATGAAAGAATTCACAAAAATAATGACATAAATTCACGAAAGTAGTCATGAAACTATTAACACAAAAATATTCGCATAAAATATATATACACAAAAATATTCGCAAAACCTATCCACAAAAATTACCACAAAAATCACGAAACAATTCACAAAAATAATAAAATAAATTCACGAAAGTAATCATGAAACTATTCACACAAAAATATTCGCATAATATATATAAATATACACAAAAATATTCGCAAAACCTATCCACAAATATAACCACAAAATCATGAAAATATTCACAAAGTAATCATGAAACTATACACAAAAATAATGAAATAAATTTGCAAAGATAATCATGAAAATGTGCACTAAAATATCACTAAACTATATATATATATATATATATATATAATCATGAAACTATTCCAAAAAAATCACAAAATAATCATGAAAATATTCCCATAAAATATATACACAAAAATATTCGCAAAACATATTCACAAAATAAATCATAAACCTAATTTGCAAAACCTATTCAAAAATAATCACAAAAGTATTCACAAAAAATCATAAAAATGTTTTTTTCACAGAAATAATCATGAAACTATTTGCAAAAATAATGAAATAAATTCACAAAAATAATCATGAAAATATGCACAAAAATATCACAAAATATTCACAACACACACAAAATTGCAAAACTAATAATGAAACTATTCATAAAAATCATGAAATTATTCCCATAAAATATATGCACAAAAATATTCGCAAGGCGTATTCACAAAAATAATCACAACATTATTCACAAATATAATCATGAAAATATTCAGAAAAAATATTCATGAAACTATTCACACAACTATCGCAAGGAGGAAAAGGAAGGGACATGAGGCTGTTAGGAATGGTGGGAGTTGAAGTCCAAAACATCTGGAGGGAAGGACCAAGTTTGCCCATGCTTGCTGTAGACTCATTGAATGCATTTCAAACTGCATTACGTGGGTTTACACACTGACCCCATGACGCATTTCAAACTGCATTATATGGCAGTGTAGATCCAACCTTGGTCTCTAGCATGGTAGCCTAATGCTCACATTCCTACCGGAAATTGGCATATGGAAAATATTAATTTTAAGTACGTTACAAGAGAAAAATGAAAGAAGAATGAGGGGGGAGAACCATCAAATGTTGACCTCAGTGCGTCCTTTTCCTTTTCAGGGAACACATTAATCAACCCTTTGCCTCGCCCAGTTCTTTCCAGGGAAAGATGTCGAATGAGAAAAGGCTCTTTTTAGCCCAATTGTAAGCTCAGCTGGACCAGGAAACGCCATCTATTTCACATGGATTTACTCCTCTATACAGGCACACAAGACTGAAGGCATGCCACAAATGCTGACCACTTTGCTAGACGTGGATGCGATTTCGGGGACAAAAGCCGGTGACAAAGCCTGGTCCAACCGGCCGCCTTTTGCACTACAGCTCCCATCAATCCTAATTTGTGGGAGACGGGAGTTGCAGTCCAAAAGATCTGGAGAACCCCTGTTTGGGGAAATATCCCACTTGGAAATAATAAATATAAATATAAATAAATATAAATAAATATAAATTTAAAAAATTATATTCTGCCGCCATCTTCCCGAAGGGACTCGGGGCGACTTACAAAGATCAAGTGACAAAGATGGCCAGGTAGCCATGTATGCCTGACAGAAACTGCAAAATATGCACAGACCCCACTCTGGCCGGAAAGCAGTCTGAACTCAGAGACATTCCTTTGAGCAAAGCAGACCAAGAACGTGGCTGAATTCTTGAAAAATCTCAGTGCACCAAAATCCAAAGAGTCCCTTTCAGGGCCCTTTCATACAACTATATATCTCAGAATATCAAGGCAGGTAATCCACAATATCTGCTTTGAACTGATATATATATATATATATACACTGTCATATAACCCGGTTCAAAGCAGATAATGTGGGATTCTATATAGCTGTGTGGAAGGGGCCTCAGAAACTATGGGGTCTATTTGGGGGGGGTGGGGCGCAGGCATGGGGGGGCTTGAGGGGCTTCACCCCCCGAAATTCTCAGGGTGGTCCTCAAGAAGGCCTTACTGGTACATTATTTAAACTGTTGGTACATTATTTAAACTGTTGTTTATTCATATCATGATCTGGTCACCATGCTCAATATATCCCATATGCATGGGGGTATTGGGATATCGATACAAAAGGTTTGCTAGGGTAGACCCTCCCTCACTCAGATTCAGCTTCCCCCCAAACAAAACAGCCCATCCCCCAAATCAAAATCTTGGCTGTGGGCCTGGGAGGGGATACCTCCTCTTTAGGGGAGGCCCTGCTCTCGCTCCCGCCTACGTCTCAGATGAGGCTGGTGGGGACGAGGGATAGGGCCTTCTCGGTGGTGGCTCCCCGCCTGTGGAATGCGCTTCCTATTGATGTACGATCCACCACATCCCTCCTGGCCTTCAGGAAAAAGTAAAATCCTGGCTGTGGGACCAGGCATTCGTACACCAGCACAAGGCAGCATTTTAGATTGGTTTTTAATGGAAGTGGGTGATTATGGCCAATGTTTTTATGGACTGAACATTGTTTTAATCCAGAGTGAATGTGTATGGTGCTAATGTAGTTGTATTTTAATGTATTTTTAATGTATTTTAATTGTTGAAGTGTTTTGGGGTTTATATTGTTATTATGTGGGCATCGAATTGTGCCGTACTGTAAGCCGCTCTGAGTCCCCCCTTGGAGGTTGAGAAGAGCGGGGTAAAATCCCGAAATAAATAAATAATAAATAAATAAATAAAATAGGAAAGGATGGCAGGATGGCCTTTGTGTTGTTTATTCCTTCAGTCACTTCCCACTCTTCATGACCTCATGGACCAGCCCACGTCAGAGCTCCCTGTCAGCCTTCACCACCCCCAGCTCCTTCAATGTCAAGCCAGTCACTTCAAGGATACCATCTATCCACCTTGCCCTTGGTCGGCCCCTCTTTCTTTTTCCTTCCATTTTCCCCAGCATCATTGTCTTCTCCAAGCTTTCCTGTCTTCTCATGATGTGGCCAAAGTACTTCATCTTTGCCTCTACTATCCTTCCCTCCAAAGAGCAGTCAGGCTTTATTTCCTAATCCTTGCTTTAATTTATTCTTTATGTGGACAAAGCATCCATAGCATTGAGTATATATAGTAGCCTCCCATTCCAATCTCACTCAGAAGTTTGAACCTGGTGGAACAAACTAACTCAGACTGAATCTACATTATATAATTATTATATAATACTACATAATTAGTATATAATACTACATAATTACTATATTATATATATATATATATATATATATATATATATATATGATCTAACCTTTGAGAGATGGTGGCAGAATATAAATAAAGTTTTTATTCTTATTACTACTGCAGTTTGGCACCACTTTAGTTACTATAGGTCAAGGTGTGGAAGCCTGGGAGTTGGAGTTTGGCGAGGCACTAACACCGAAAGAAGGTTGAGGCGAGACCTTGTAAAATCTATAATTCCCAGAATTCTCCAGAGCTCCCTATTGCCACCCCCAGCTCCTTCAAAGTCAATCCAGTCACTTAAAGCAGTGTTTTTCAATCTTTTTTTAGCCCCGGCACATTTTTTACATTTACAAAATACTGGGGCACACTACCAACCAAAATGACACAAAACGACGCTCTAACATAGTAATACATATAGTTCTCTCTCTCGGCATTCCTTCGCGAACGAAGATTCAGGAAGGACTCATCCCACACTTTTTACAAGCGCGTTGATGACTAAAAGGCCAATCTGAGATAGGCAAGTTCGGTTGCAGAAAGCGCAGCAGAAAGTCTCCTTGGGTGATGTTTTTTCCAAGTTGCGGTTCTTTCTGCGTTGTCGTTTCTCTTCGAGACCCATTCGGCGTGTCTTCTCGAAAGAGGCCGCAGCATTGTGGATAGTGCTTCTCCATGCCTCCCGATGTGAGGCCAGGGTGGACCATTGTTGGTGATCAATCTGGCCAAGCCTGAGATGTTGTTTCAGGGAGTCCTTATATCTCTTTTGGGGGGCGCCTCTCTTGCGCTGACCCGTGGCGAGTTCACCGTAGAGTAGTATCTTTGGGAGGCGGTGGTCCTCCATCCTAGAGACGTGTCCTGCCCAGCGCAGCTGTGTTCTCAATAGCATGGCCTCAATGCTGGTGATCCCTGCTTGCTCAAGGACAGCAACATTCGTCACATAGTCGGTCCAGTGTATATTTAGGATTGTGCGAAGACAGCGCTGATGAAAGCGCTCGAGGAGTCGTAGGTGTTGGCGATAGGTGACCCATGTTTCAGACCCATAGAGGAGAATGGACAGTATGATAGCTCTGTACACACTGATTTTGGTGCTTTGTCTCAGGTGCTTGTTGCTCCAGACTCTTTTGTGAAGCCTTCCGAATGCACTATATGCCTTTGATAATCTGTGATCTATCTCCATTGGCGCCCCCTTGCAGTGGGGGAGAGGCTTGCGTACCCTAGTGAAGTTGTGAGCTATGCTGGCGGTGGCATAATAGCCGGCGGTAGGGCCTCCCATACCAGACAGGTCACAACCGAAGGGTCTGACAAAGAGTGTCAATGGGCAGGATGGGCTCTCTAGCCTTTTGGCAACCATCCTAAGAGAAGGAAAACTCTGATTTCAAACCCGGGCAGATGGTGCTCGTCTAACCCTGTAAGGTCAACCATCTAAGAGAAGGAAACTCGAACCAAACCTACGACCTGAGGACTTCGCTGCCACCGTCCAAGCTTGCTAGGCCCTGGCAGATGAACCTTTGGTTTAAAGGGTGAGGCCAGTTCTGTGCACGCTGCGCTCCACCAGAAAAATCCATTGCACAGGCTCGAAGGACACATCCAGTAATACATATAGTTAATATGTTTTTAAATAGGCCTGTTTCAATGAACACAAAATAGATATCCTGGCAGGAATGGCAGAAAGACACAAACTTCCCACACAGAACTCCCATAACCAAGAGAAAATACTATAAGAGTTTGGTGGGCATTGATTGACCTTGAGTTTTGGAATTGTAGTTCACCTATATCCAGAGAGCACTGTGGACTCAAACAATGTTGGATCAGGACCAAACTTGGCATGAATACTCAATATGCCCAAATGTGAACACAGATGGAGTTTGGGGAAAATAGACCTTGACATTTGGGAGTTACAGTTTCTGGGATTTATAGTTAACACACAATCAAAGAGCATCCTGAACTCTTGCAACAATGGAATTGAACCAAACTTGGCATATCGAACTCTCATTACCAACAGAAAGTACTGAAAGGGTTTGCTTGGGAATTGCCCTTGAGTTTGGAAGTTTTAGTTCACCTACACCCAGAGAGCACTGTGGACTCAAACAATGTTATGTTATGTTGTTGTTTGTTTTCTATCCAGAATCACAATGTTGGAAGGAGGCTCACCACTTTAAGGTCCCTAAAACAGGCAGGGGAAAACTTTGGCCCTCTGGGTGCTTTGGACTTCAACTCCCACCATTCCTAACAGCCTGAGGCCCTTTCCTGCTTAAATGGCTGAGGGAGGGGGGAAGGAAAAGGGCCTGAGGCTGCTAGGAAGGGTGGGAGTTGGAGTCCAAAACACCTGGAAGGTCCAAGTTTGCCCATGCCAGCTTTCAACAGAGACCTCTTCCTCCCCCTTCCCCTTCGCCTGCCGAACACTTACTTTTCTTCTACACTGCCGCTTCTGCCACCATTTTGATCCGAGAGGGCAGCATGAGCATGTTCAGGAGGGGAGGGGGAGGGAGGAAGACGTGACCCGTGCAGGCGCTACTGCGCAGACTCGCCCCAGAGCAAAGCGAGGCAAAGCGAGCAGAGCGAGGCTGGGAAGAAGGGAGTCCGAGTGGAGAAGAAAAAGTGTTCGGCAGGAGGGGGAAGAAAGGGTATTGGAGGTTCCAATTTCCCACAGCACACCTGATGATCGCTCATGGCACACTAGTGTGCCACGGCACGCTGGTTGGGAAACACTGGCTTAAAGGATATAATCCATCCACCTTGCCCTTGGTCGGCCCCTCTTCCTTTTTCCTTCCATTTTCCCCAGCATTATTGTCTTCTCTAAGCTTTCCTGTCTTCTCATGATGTGGCCAAAGTAATTCATCTTTGCCTCTAATATCCTTCCCTCCAGTGAGGGACTTCAACTCCCACAATTCCTGGCCTCAGGCCCTTTCCCTTCCCCCCTCAGTCGCTTAAGCAGCTGAGGGGGGAAAGGAAGGGGCCTGAGGACAGGAATTGTGGGAGTTGAAGTCCAAAACACCTGGAGGACCGAAGTTTGCACATGCCTGATCAACACCCTCGAATTAATGCAGTTTCAGTTGCTGAGCTGCCCCGGATCAATGCTACCCAATCCTGGGAGTTGGAGTTTGCTGACTTTCCATCACTCTTTGGCAGAAACGCCTTGTTGAGAACTACAACTCTCAGGATCCCCCAGCACTGAGCCGGGGCAGCTAAAGTGGCGTCAAACTGAGTAATCTCTATCAATGCATTTGCAAGGGAGAGAGAGAAGTGGGTGACAACAACTCCAAAAGGAGGTTGTGTGGCTTAAACACAAAACAAACACAGTTAAAACCGAACGATCGTCGACTGGGATTGTCTTTAAATAACTGTTATCTCGAGTGAAAACAGTCCCAGTCGAGAGACGTGTGTGTACTATAAACGCTCTCGGCACAAAGGCCGATGAAGCCAAGCCGGCCACCCTTTTCCTAGCCTGTTAATTAGAAAGCCTAGACCAGGGCTGTCCAACTTCTACCAGACCGGGGGCCTGAATTCCAGTCACTGATCACCTGGGGGGCCTAAGGGTCTGCCCCTGCCCCGGCTCCGCTGGCTCCACCCCCTCCACGCCCCCAGCTCCGCCTCCTCCCC